>VWZP01007646.1:140000-225000 GCA_013396995.1 Dicaeum eximium | reverse complement strand
CAATTGTTCCCAACTGCAAAATGACTAATTAATGTTATGCTTAAATGCCTTAGGAAGATGAACCCCCCCACCTTTTTTTTTTTCCCAGCCAATAATGGCAGTCATAAAATTTCAATACAGTACCTTGCAGAAAAACAGGTGTCATTCCAGAGCTCCATAATGCCTGCAGTGACATGCCCCTCCCACCCCTCTCTGTTCAGAGGAACTGCCTCCCGAGACGAGGCATTTGATGCCCTTTGAGGCAGACATTTAACACTGAATGTATGCAATAGAATGTGCTATTTTTTTCCCACTACATAGTCCATAAATGTAAGCAGAAAGCTCATGCTTAAGCTGATTTCTAACACATATCTGTAGAGTAACAGAAATTTACACGCCATTTTTCATGAGAGTCTTCCCTCTTCTCTTTCCTGTTTTCCTTTCTGTAGATTACATAAGAATAAGATTGCTTTTCAAAGGAGTTTAACTCTATTACTTTTATTATTTTATTATTATTATTGTTATTATTATTATTTTGTCATACAATTAGAGATAAATAAAACAGGACTTTGAAAATTATAAGGAAGAGATGTAGGGGTGTGACAGAGGTTGAGACATGCCTAGATTCCAGGTGGATGTCAAAAGAAGACAAAATGTTTCCTTGAAAAAAATGAGGCTCTGTTAGGACATAGGACTAATGTAAGTGTCAGTCCATTAAGATTTAGCATTTGAGGTCCTATTTTTTTCTTTTGGGCATGACAAAATTAATTGCAAATACATTAACAATTGATCCATAAACCTCTGCTGAGTGCCTTGAAAAGACACGTGAACAGGATTAGTATCTCCTGAAATCCACTGCCATTCCCAGAGCTCAGTGTTGAGCAAGAAAGGTGTTTTGCTCTTGAAAATCTAACAACCAGTTTTGCAATGTCACCAATTTTTTTCAATCATCCAAATACCACCAATTCAATTAAGCTCATAAACTTCCTACCCATAGTTCTCCAGGATAAGCAGCTCCATTTAAAAGTGAATGCGGACGAGCTTGTGCTGTCCATGTGAAATATTGTTCAATCAACAGCCAAAGTTTTACTTGTCAGTTTTGATATATCCGATAATAGCTGTAGGTTGTTTTGCAATGTCCAATGTTCTGTGAAGATGGGCTTTTCATATTCTTTATTGTTTTTTTCTGACAAAATGTTGCCTGGACTTTTGCAGTTTTGTGAAATGAAACAACAGTAAAAACAATATATAATTTAACCCTCATAGACCTAGCTGGACTGCAGATAAGCATCTTTCCCAGGCTTATGGCTAGTTTTGGCCAGGATATAATGAGTTCCTGTTCATTGATCCCTTATAAGCATCCTCAATGATTGAACATAACCCCACGCACAGCAGGCAGTCATTCATTTGTGCCCCTTTTCAACTCCATTTTAATCAGCATTTGACACTGTTGAAGATCAAATCCATAATTAAGCTTCACAGACAGTCAGAGTTTTGGCAAATGAAAGCCAAAAAAAAAAAAATTGGAGATACTTTTGTAGTCAAGCATCTTAAAAATTCTGCATTATATACTCTTTGTGCCCAATGATTTATTTGTACTTAATGGCTCTTTGTTTCTTTTTTTCTCATTTTCTCTGCTGAGGTTATTACCCTGCATTATTAACACACTCATGTGTGACTCTATTTATTTTTTACTGGTGGGAATACACTTTTTTAGAAACAGCTGTTTATTGTATATATGGGTTTAAAGTAAAGGTACACAAACACACTCACAAATCAACTTAATAACCACCCTGATAAATAGCACGGCTGCTTAATTGGGACAATTGCTAGGGAACAGATTCAATGACCCCAATCAGTGAATTAATGGCACACCTAGTTGTGAAAAGTCCATTTAAATGATATGCTTGGTGTTGTCTGCTGCTTAGTCACAGTAGTTAACAGGTGTGAATTGGTGTTCATAGCATAAATTTCCTGCTGCTTGACCCTTTGTTCACTTCAGGTTGCTTCTCTACTCTTTCATAGTTGCTAAGTGAATAGAAATTACTGGATTTATCTTAAATTTATCAGACTATATTAACACCTTTATAACAGCAAATTTTAAAAGTAAGATTATTTAGAGAGAGGTCTCTGTGGGAACCTTTCTAATTATTTAATGGGCAGGCAAAATGAAACCCATTTTCCATGCCATATTCGGCCACATTCTTTTAAAGTAAGTTCTAGAGTAACTAATAAAACTGCATTTTAGACAGAACCTCAACTTATTAATTTGGTTTCTGGGGAAGTGCACCGTTTCTGTGAACTTCGCCGATTCCCTGATTAAGGGCCCTGTAGGAACAGCTAAATAGTGTAATATCTAAACTGTCTGGTGCCTCTTCCCAGAAGTGGACATCTCTGACTCCTGAAATCCACTAAGAGGAGTGAGGCTGTGCGTCCCACAGGCCAGCGTGCTGATTTGTCTGCTCAGTGTTTGTTTTCTGAGCGTGGTAAAGATCAGTCTGCACAGTTGATAGGGCTAGATTTAAAAACAACCCAGACAAAACTGTTTTCCCCTCCGTGCTTGTGATATCTGGAGGTTGATAGATAAGTATAGTGTTCTTTTGTTTTATATTTCCTTTCTCATCCTTAGGAAGTTTATCCCTTATGGAAAAAATGCAAAGGAACAGAAGCATAATAAAATGACTGAAGTAAATAAACATATCCTTTTCTCTTCTCTTCATGACTGAATCTGTCACCTTAAGTTGCACTGTGTCTTTAATGGGAGTTTGTCAGCTAAATAAAACTGTTCAGCTGCTTTCTCTGTCACCATCAAGCAAATCTGACCAGATATGAAAAAGCTACCCTGTCATAAAGTTTTATGAGTATAGTTGAAAGAGTTATAGATGCAATCATATTAAAAATCTTCTTTTGTCAAAGAAGATGAAAGAAGAGGAATCCATGAAGTTCATAACTGGTCTGTGAAGTGCTCGAGTACAGGATGGATGGTACTGAAAACCTTGTTATGTAGTGCCTTATGTTTCAACACACTCCAAAACTGCGAACGTGCTTATACATCCCGGGAGTTTGATGTGTGAGGAAAGAGGAGGAATACATGATCTATGGCTGCCATATGACATTCAGCAGGCAGTTCAACACTTCACTGGCTCAGCTGATAGCCCTGGTAGAGTATGTCAAAGCTAAAGATCCATCTCCAATGCCAGCCGTCCAGAGCACGTTACAACTTCAAGGCAGACTCAAGACACTAAAACTGTAAGTGCAGTGGTAAGGGAGATGGAATAAGTGGGTGGGACAGCATAAAAAAAAGGGCTTTCACTCAATCCTTATAACTTTTTCACTTCCAGTCTTTTCTGAGGCTGCTGAATCAAATTGCATTGCCAATAAGTAATCAAACAGAGAGAGAGCAATACCTTTCTCTCTTTCATTTTAAAGAAACCAATGCCTCTTTCAGAAAATGACATAGAAAGTTAAAAAATGTGGTTTTGCTTGGAAATCTTTTAAAATTAAAGGCCTTCTGGGCAACAGTTAACAGCAAAATTAGTGAAATGGCAGGGTTTGGCACTACAGATTTTGGCATAGTAAAAGAAGCTGTGTGTTGCAGGAGGCATATAAGAGAATTGTTAACACTGGCAGAATGAGTTTCAAAGTCTAGTTTCACTCCTAATGGTAACAGCTAACTAATCACACCTTGAGATATAGCTCCAGAAAGGAAGGGAAAGCATCCTATGGTTGTGCATATGCATGATAAGAAAGCAGTAGATACAGAATAGATAACAGAATTTTTTTACTTCTTTTTTTTTTTTTTTTTTTGCACATATTCCTCTCTGTCAGCTCTTTGACTGGACATTAGCTGAAATAGCAAGCAGAACTGTATCAGCCTACTGCCCTGTTTAGGAAACATTGAGCTGATGACAGTTGTTCATTTCTTTTCAAATATCTGGTTTTCTTCCTTTGTTTTGGAGTTTCACTTCCAAGCAAGAACACCTTCAAATGCCTAAAGACAAGCTTTAATTGAAAACTTGAGCACAATGCTGAATGTGTCACAGTGCTTGGACAGTCACTGTACACAAACATTTATATTCAATGAAAGGAAAGTCCCACTAACCAAACCAAGCTTGATTGGAATCTGAGACTGCCAAGCAGTATTTGTCAGGCATAACTACAGCACAGAGGCAGTAATACACTGTTTTCAGCCAGATGGATGCAGGGAGGTCAACAAGGGACCTAAGGCTGCCTGGCTGGAGGTATTGCAAGTGCTGTAGAAAAATTTTTGACAAACCTTCTACTCTGGAAAGTATCTAGTAATGGTTCTTCTGGTGGAGATTCAGTCAACAACAGCTAAAATAGTTTTAACCTTTTTTTTTTTTTCTTTTTTTCAGATTTCAAACTCTCTACTAGTTTGGTATAGATCAATAGGTCCAGAAATCGCATAAAACCATGATAGCAGTCAGGATGTACACGGCAGTGTAAAACATCAATTAAAACTAAATATGCATGCTGTATGAGGACATCAAACTATTTATATACTTTCAGCTCTTGATATTTTAGAGGATGTGATCCTTACACTAGTGTTTTTTTGGGTTATTTTCTTAGACCACATTATCATTATACCAAATATAGGCTGTTCTCTAAATTTTTTTAAAAAATCCTAAACTGATATTTAGTGTGAAATAAAGTGACTGACATGTGAAGATACCTTGCACAGTGTGGTAGAGATCTTGTTAAATTATCCGTGGTATTGGGAACTTGCAGGTCGTTGACTATCCCAATTTAATTTGGCTAGTACAGGACATTTCTAATAATTAATACTGTAATAACACTTAATGATCTGCACTCACACAATCTGAAAAACCAGCTAATGGTGCAGTTTTTAGCGACTGCACAAACAGCAAGTTTTAAATTTGTCAAATGCTGCTATTTCAGCATCACACATTCATGCAGTAGACCCTGCCTGTGGGGCTATCACTGATCCAGTCACTAGAGACTTGGCCATGATGTAGCAAGAAGCAAAGGATTTGGTCTCAAGGGGGGTGTTCCTTTGGAATTAAAAGTGGGAGCACTGTATTCACAAGCAACCACTAACACTCCTTATTTCCCTCTTGTTCCAGGGCTGTGAACAGAAGGGGTAGGAAGATCGAGGGAAATGGAAGATTAGAATAAAAAAACCCCAATCTGTTTATTTATGTCATAGTGGTTTGTTAATTTTAGAACTAACTTCTCTTTGAATTCCTTAGTCACAGTCTTTACATGAAATGGTCCGGTTGATATAAATGTCGGCTTTACTCTGTAGTCAGGGCAATAAGGTCATCAGCAATGCTTTGTATATTGCAAAGTAGTAGAGTTTAACCTTCTGAAAGAGTAGATGGACATTGACTTTTACATCTATTTCAAACATTGTTTTCATGGTGAAGGTTTTAGGGAAAATTCCCACTGGTCTGTAATGGAAATGACTTTTGAAATGAACAATTAAAGGAAAATCAAGAAATTTCAATACTCTCTCCAAACTATCCTATGCTTGAGAATGCACACAAATTATCTGCTTGGTGTTATAAATTCAAGTATATTTATCCATGAAATAGATTCAGGCATTCTTTAAAACAGCAGATTTTCACTGGATACTCTAGTCCAAATACAAGCACCGAGTCATACTTTTCTAACCCACACTTCAGTGTTATGGAGCTCCTTTTCATTACACTGGTCCTTGCTTTAGAAAGTAGTTTTATCAGCAAACAGTGATTCAAATAAAGTGAGAAGGTAAACACTGCACCCTTTCCTGAATGCAGAAAAGAAAGCTCAGGAAGGAAAATGGTTAACTACCCAGTAAATGAGTAAGAGTAGAGAAACATCTCATTTTGACTGAAAGACAGATCTCATGTGAGCTGATAGACGAATCTACATGAACAAGATCTGAGTGAAACAGCTTAGACTTTGAGGGAATGAAAAGAGGTTTATCCTCTTCCCTTAGTTTAACTAAAAATCACGGACTTCCCAATTAAATCAGGACCGCATGAAGATTTATTAAAAAAAAAAAAAAAGCTTTATTTTGAACATTTCAGGATTGACTTTATCCTTGGAATTTTAAAAGAAATATTTTTTAAAATATTTTATTAATTTGTTCCTGTGCTTAGTGCTGGGAGACAGCAATCAAGAAAAACAGATCAAACTGCTTGAGCAATCCAACAAAAGAGGATGGGGGAAATAAAAAACAAAAAGAAAAAAGGGGAAATTATTGAAATAAAACCAGAAATGAAATGTGTTTGTTGTTGAAGATATTCCAGTTATTCCAGACAGGAGTCATGATTGGTATTCTTATCACTAGAAAGTTAAAATAAATGGCTAAATTAAGTTTCTAGACTCAGTAATCTTTGTTAACAATGTGTTACCAATGCTAATGCATGAATCTGCATCCATCAAAATTACACATGAAAGTTTTACAAACATTTTCCTTCTCTTTTGCTTATTTATTTGACTGATATCTTTAAATAAGCATGGAAACGCCATATACCTTCATATTTTAGGGCCATCATGAACTTTAATGAGCTGGTTTTTCCGCTGTTTTTTTTTTTTTTCATTGGCCTTGTGCATCTTCTGATATCCTAGTGCAATGCAGTATTGTAATGGGATACAAAGACAAACTGAAAAAAATCCTGTGTGTTTCTAATTTAATCTGCTGTGGAAATGAATAACTCATAAAATGGTTTAGATTAGTTATGTGCCTTTTTAGCAGATTTAAGGGGCACTTGGAATCTTATTTGCATGCACTCAGACCTCTCTAGATTAATAAATGCTACTGATTTTTTGGTGAATGAAAAACAAGAAAAAAGAGGAAATAAATCATAAATAAAATAAGGGGTATATTAGTATTTTCATAAAATATATGTAGGATGAGACTACATCCACTAAAAAAATGGGATTTTTTTCTCTTGAAATTACTAGAGCCAGGATTATACACTGTCAGACAAAACAATGAGGTTTTTTAACCATTTTGAAAATTATCACAGGGGTTTAATTTTGGCTAGTTGTCCTTCACTTTTGAGTTCTCACAGTTCAATCATCATTACAGATGAGGCCCTGATGCTGCATGTAAGGAGTGTCTGTGATTACAGCAGTCTCTACACCTGGATAAACTGAACTAACTGTGGCCTAAAGTAGGTGTCACCTTCTACAAGGAATGGACATTTTGTTTTACAGCTGGGCATAAAAGGCACTTATCCATCTCACTAAAATATCAACCTAGTATAATTCTGACATTTAAACCTTATTAAAGAGACCTCAGGAGAAGAGATATGTAGGAAAAGAGATATGTGAAAATGCCCTGCAAATTCCTGTTGTCTTCTTAAAACCATCTTTAAAAAATTAACATTTTAAAATTTAATTATTTCTCCATCAGAGTCCATATACCAGCAAATTAGTTACAAGAGAGGATTTTATTGATTTGTACATATCAAAAGATTGTGAAGAGAAAACACAAATCAGCAGATCCCCAGAGTACCCTTAAAACCCCAAAGCATAAATGATTGGGAGAAAACATGAGTCTATCATTGGTATAAACAATTTTAGTCAACAGCTTGTGTTGAAGATGGGCTTTTTTGCACTGTTTTGTTTATTAATCAGAAATAATTCACTGAATTTCTTTTTCTTCTAACTTGAGGAAGTAGAAGGAAGGTCCAGTTTGCTGTAAAACACTGAAGAATTAATAAAACCGCAAAATTTAATTCATCTTTTTCTGAGATTTTCTGCCCCTACTTTATGAAAGCTGTAGTTATAACTGAAGAGGATGTAAGATTTATTTCCCACTATGCCAAATTTGATGAATATCCAAGTTTAATATCAGTCTCAAAAATATAAGTAAACTAATGCCAAGAAATATTCTTAATTCCTACAGAAATCAAAGAAACTCAAGAGCATTTTCAGGTATTCAAAACTGTAAGTAGAAAATAAAATGAAAACTATCAAAAGTTTGTTTCTATATGGAATAAATGACATGCAGCAGAAGGCACTCTCAGCACCTCTTCATGTGTGAGACAGCAGTGTTGAATTTTAGTAAAACATGCTCTGTGTTTTATTCAATGAAGTGCTGAATTGAGATCCAAATTTTTGAGGCCCACTTGAAAATATATGGACAGTACTTTCTTAACTCAGACATCCCCAGTTTATGTTACAGCCTAGAAGTCCTCTTAACTGCAAATGCTCAATCTGTTTTAGGATCTGGCACAGAGATTGCACCACGTGTTTTTCAGCATCCCCTGGCAATTTTATGTGACCATTTTTCCTAACAAAGAGAGCTGCTATTAAAAGATGTTTTGAATTGAATTAGCACCTTTATATTCTGTCTGAAATTCTGACTTTCCAAAAAGACATGCTATGGTCATCTGTGTCACTTAATTGGCTTTCTCATGGTACTACTGCATTTACAGTTTGTTATCATAGTCCTAGTTTTTCTGTAACAATCATTGAAATAACTCAGGCATTCAATCCTGGCAAGCCACAGACTATTCAGCACTTTGAAATTCATAGATTTAACAGCATAGTGTCAGATCATTTTTCATAACCCTTGTTTCCTTGTCAGCATGTCATAGCCAGTAAAGAGCTGCTAGATTAGTACAAATATATAAATCTTTTCTCAGCTTCACCTCACTGCTGTTTAATACTACTTTACTACACCACTGTGCTTACTAGTTTAAAATACCTTCTGTTTGGAGAAACGCATATTTATTATTATTATTAGGGAGTTTTTCTGCAATTTCCCTGAGCACAGGCTGACAGCTGCATAGCACTTTGTCATTTATCATTGTACACAAGATCTGTCAACTTGGGAAACAATTTCAATAAAAAAAAAATCTGCATGAAATTACTTTGCGAGAGGAAAGAAAAGCCCCAGTTCTGTCTATAGTACATGCAATTCTCTGGCTCTGTTTATTTATTTATTTTTGTCTACTTTCTCTCTCTCTCTTTTTTTTTTTTTAAATTTTGGCTGTGAAAGGTACTTAATGTACCAAAAACAATTTGTAAAAGCATTATTTCACCAATTGGAAGTGTGTACGCCTTGCTGAGGTCTCCCTTATCTAACTGTTGCTAATACATTTTCATGCTGTGCTCTTATGGCTTCATTTTACAGTTGACGAGATCACCCACTCCATGCTGTGTTGGAAATGGGACCCTCGTCACTCTAGTCCACAGAGTGCACTTAACATGTGAACAACAAACAACAAAAAGTTACTGCTTTAAAACATCTTCTTCGTCCCTTTATCCTTTTGTTGGAAACTTAGCCTTGCTTTTGTGGCTGGGTTTAATAAACTAAAGCATAACAGCCATGTAAATCAGAAACCCCGCACCTATCAAAATGGGAGGATTTACTCACCTATAGATTCTGTTGAGTTAACCTCAGAGGAGGTCAATAACACTCCACAGATTCTTCTCTCTCTCTCTCTTCTCATCCTCTGCTGACCTCATCCTCCTCAGAGTTTACATCAGGAGAAATATATTTTTTTTTCATGACACAGCATTTTTCTTCACTTTGGTGTAATTTCTTATACATCTTGTCGTGTAACTAGATAAACATCCAAGGCCTACAGTTAATAAAAGCAAGTGGGGCAATAATTGCTGTGAAATTATGTTCTGGACAGCTGAAAAGGAGGAATCAGTATTAGAGTGTCCTGTTTTCCACCCTGTCAGTCTTTTCTCCAGCTATGGATTTGTTGTCATCAGCGCCTGATGATTCTACTGACACTCTTGTCAGAAAAGAAATTTTTCACTCCCCACTTGATTGACTCCATTCATAGCATGTAACTCTGTCAAAAAGTGCCACTCAAGCTCAGTCACTCATGTGTTTGCGTTTTCAACACCAATGCTGAGTGGACAGACAGACACATAAAACCATCAAATATTCAGAAGGCATATTTCACCCTTAATTTATAGTTCTTTATTGTCCTTGTGAATTGTCATATGTTCCATGCTTTAAATCACTTGACTTCAGAAATACTTCTTTTGGAGGAAGTTTTGCAGATTTTGTACTTGAATTAAAGCACAGATGTTAAGTTCTGGCAGATTTTTTGATGAAACTAATATTTGAATGTAAGTCATTAGTGCCACTCAGTTTCATGTACTACTATTGATAAAAATATGCCTTTCATAGAAGACTAGTTTGTGTTAAAATTATATATGTCTTCAAAACTTGGTCCATGGAAATGACTCAGTGATAGTGTAAAAAGTACTTAATGGAGGATCTTCTAGAGCCTGAATTATTCAGACCAAATGACTGCAGGGAGAATTCTTGTTTGTGAGGAACCAATCAGCCTTTAGTGGCTGTCACTGGACACTGCATTAAAATGCACAAAAGTGCCTACAGGCAACCTACTTCCAAGATGCAAAAATCACAAATCTTTTTAAGTGTGAGCAGAAAGTGCTTGCATACCACAATGAATGGCATCACAAGAGGTCATCTCTGTAGCAGGCCCAACTGTTTGAGAAATCACTTCCTTATACAAGGAATAGAATAGAGTAGACTAGAGTACCGCAAGTTTGATAAAAATATACAAAAACAGTTTGTGGCACCACAAGGACTGATAATGTACTGTTAATAAGATGCTGGTAAGAAATTAAGAGCTACTGGAAGAAAAAGGCTATCAACAAAATTAAGATAAAAACTGCCAGTAGAATTTGTTTGACACTGGAACAGTGTTTTTAGAATATGCTCTTATCTGCACTTGCACTGGCATCAATAAGACATGGCTCAGTTGAAGTTAATGAAGTTATACAGGTGCTAAGAGCAATTACACAAAAATATATCATATTGATAAAAAGATAAGCACACATAAACCGCCCAGTATATCCCAGCCTCAATTAACAAGGCTTTGCATTTGATACCAATGAAGGCAAATTTTACAACTGATAGAGGTGTCATCACCAGCTGTAAGCAGTCTAGTAACCAAAAATGAAATCAGCAGACGCTGTTCTCAGAAAGGTGTCAGACTTTTTCATGTGATTGATGTTTTCCACAGTATTTTCATTTCAAAAGTGCAAGAAAAGTTGAGACAAGAGAGAGGACAGCAGTACAAAACCCCACAATTTAAAATTACTTTAAATTTAGCAGGAATAACAAAGGTCTTTCAAATGTATTCATGTCATTCATTTTGATATAATTATCCTGACGTGGATATAGTTTTCAGTATGTGATCATTTATGGGAATAACATGTTTTAAAAGAAGTTTTGGTCATTTTGCTTTCAGAACAAGTATTTCAAAGAATCTGTCAATTTATTTTTTTAATAGTAATGTCTTCTATCTTGAAGAAAATAGCAAGGTTATTGTCTTTCCTTTTGCTTTAATCTCTAGGATTTGGTTCCAGCAGGCAATTTTTTTCCTCCAAGACAATTATAATTCTAAAAACAAATGAAATGTAATTACCTTTTTATTGACACATTAAAAGGAAATAAGTAGTATAATCAGCAGTTATATGCTTTCCTCAAAGGTGTTGCTTTCATAAGCATTATAATTAGCTAACCAGATTCAGAGAAGTAGGAGAAAGTGATGGGAAGAGGGTGTTCATGAAAGAGTAAGGACTCAGTGATTTCATGTAAAAATGGAGTATATCTAACACACTCTCATTGAATTGAATTGAATTGAAAGATGTTGGGGGTAAAATTATCTTGTATATTTTTATATATCATTTCATTTTACCTTCATGTACAATATTTCATGACTTTACAATTATGCTCCCCAAAGGCTTTGTACTTGTATAATTCGGGAGTAAAAAATTCAGACGACTTAAATAAACAAATGATACCTCTGGACCTAGAGTTTTAATAAAATATCTCTAGAAATGATACCTTCTTCATGTAAAGAAGGTCAACTGAGTGCTCAGTTTTCTATGACCCACACTGAAAATTATTATCCTTTTAAGAATTGATCTGTGAGAAGTTGGTTGATGATTTTGAAGAGCTTTGATACATAGTACACTTATTTTTTTTAACCAGCCTTCTGGACAGTAATCTCCAGTTGGAATGACAACTTTTTTTGCACTTTGACAGGTAGGCTTAAGTCCATAGACAGTTTTTTGATGGAAATAAAGAAAGCAAAGTGTGTCATAATGCTTAAATTGTATCAACCTATTGCTAAAAGAGAAAAAATATCCCCCCTCTAAATAACTAGAAAGAAATTAACACAGGGCAGTAAAAAATTAACAAATGAGGAATGGAAACATTTATTCAACGAGAGAAACCAATAGAGTTTAAAAGGAGAAAAAAATCACTAAGACATTAAAATAATTACCACTTATTTTAGAAAATTAATGGTCAGTAATGTCTTCTGAGGATTTGGCCAAAATGGTGCCAGCATCTCACAACATTTTAGATGAAGATACAAGCACACAGATGAGCAGACAGAACATTTGATCCAAAAAATTACAGATCAAGGATCTGATAGGAGTTATTTGAAAAATTACTGTCTAGAACTGGGGCGAAGTGTATCATACATATTGTTGCTATAAAAGGAAGGGATAAGGAGAAAGAAGGACAAAAGAATGAAGAAGGGGTCTAAATGACAATAGTAGGCACTTCTATGACCTTTTTTTTTCTTTGAAGTAAAATGCAGAACTGAAGAGCCATATTTAAACACAAGAGTGAAAAAGGCAGAAAAGTTCTGTTTAGCAAGTCTACTTAAACTAATCATTTCCTCTTGACTGTTATTTATTACAACCCAAGTGTACATCCTACTGTCACCCCACTCAGGTGGAATGTGAGCATGTGGGCTATTTAATACAGTAATTTGCCTAATGTAGCACGATTACAGAAATGTGCTGAGTAACTTTGGGCTGATTCCCCAGGAAAGAATTCTTTATGGAGTGCCTACAAGGTACACCTGTGCCTCATTACCTGAATCGATATTTTTGCCATGTTGATTTGAAGGACAAAATAGACTTAGGAGATTCTACTTCCATAATTACAAAGAACATAAAGAAGAGACATTAAAACTGGAAGAAAAACTTTAAAACCTGCCACACAGTACAACAGGATGGCAAAAATACAAGGCTAGCTCTAACTTTGCACCTAGGAGCCTCTGTATAGCAAACAATTCCATTTTGCTAACAAGCCACAAGCGTACACTTAAGAAGCAGGTGAACAAATGTAATTGTGAGAAGTACAATGATGCTTCTAAGTCTAAATTGTCTTCCTCTCAAGGCACATCTATTTCATCTATTGCATAGTAATTTTTGTGTGGTTTTATTTCTACTCTATTTTAAAACAAATTAATGGCTTTTCCTTAATGACCTAAAAGAGGTTAAAGTGTAAATCTTAAAGGATTTCTTTTTAAACATGTCACATCTCCTCTTTCTGTATTATTAAAATAAAGTAATTGTCATCCTTTTCCCTCTCTCTCTCTCTGAATTCCTGGCTTTGGTCTGGCCTGTGAGGTCAATACAGACTAAAGGCCATTAATATCTGATAACTGCAAAGGGCTTGTACTAAACACTGATACTCCCATTATGATCTCTGGTGAATAGGTTTCCATATCAGAAAAATACCATTAGAGTTATCAGCAGCTGCCACAGTTTTAACCTCAGCAGAGGCCAAGGCACAAACAAACAGAGACTGAAATACCCCATTATCTCTAGAGGCACTTACTACAACTCTGAGCACAGGTAGATTGGTGAGGTACCAGGGGGTAAATTTGCCCTCTGCTCCTGCCATACCCATTCCTTGCACAGATGTAACCTCCATGACTGACAATCTGACCATTGTGACTAGCTTTTCATTCAGTTTATTTGTTCTTAAGCCTTCTTTGCAGAAACCCTTTATTCTAGAGAATCAAATACACTGGAAAATAATCCAGGTGTTCACTCAGCTTCAAAGGTAAGGCTGTGCTGAAATCAGTACTGAAAGCAGGACTTTTAACCTTTCACAGTTTGATGACTGCAATTAGACCCCACATTTAAAACTCTTATTTTTCATGGGTCAGTTTCATTCTCAGTAATACATGTGTGTCTTGTATGGGAGAAGACCCACGCACTGCGGCAGTACAAACACATAAGTGCTTCCTAAAACCCCCAAGATTATACCACTTCACTCTCCAGCAGCTGACCCATATTTAACACATTTATCACAGCCACTTCAGCACAATCCACCTCAGATGCAAATGGATATTGTGATTTGAGACTTACAGTCATAAACCATTTCAGAGTGACACAGAAATTCCAGTGGACTGCTGTGGACTTCTAGTCACTTCCTTTCCCAAATACTGCCAGCTGCACTAAGGTGATGTGTGTCTCTGGCTAACTGGTACTAAAACTGGCAGTCTGGAATGGAATATACTTGTCTGTGGGCATTAGGATTGGGATGTAGGAGGGTGCATAAGGAGAGTTTTGTCTGGAGGTGAATCTGGATGTGACCAATCAGTTCTGGGTTTTTAGCAGAGGCTTTAGCAGCAAATACTCAAGGGAGCCTAAGCATTAAAGAAAAGCATGTGGCATCCATGCTAGAGGGAGTCTGAAGACAGGCTGAGAGGTGGGGCTGGAGAAGAGTCTGGGAAGACTTTATCACAGACTTCCTGTGCCTGAAGGGGGCTTACAGAAAGGCTGAAGGGGGGCTATTTACAAGTAGTGGCAGGACAAGGGATGATGGCTTTAAGCTGAAGGAAGGTCAATTTAGATTAGACATTAGGAAGAAATTCTCAGCTGTGAGGGTGGTGAGGCATTGGCACAAGCTGTCCAGAGATGTTGTGGATGCCACATCCCTTGCAGTGTTCAGACCCAGGCTGGAAGGGGCCCTGAGCAACCTGGTCTAGTGGCCCATGGCAATGTTTTTGGAACAAGGTGATATTTAAAGTCTCTTTCAACCCAAACCATTCTGTCATTACACGATTTTATGGCACTGTAGTCATCATCATCTTAAACAGTAAAGAGATCCTAATGAGAAAGACTCACCACTAATCACATGCAGAATCAATGCCACTGTACTTGTTCCTTGTTGCCTGGAAAGGAACATAAGTCCTTATATGTGAGGTGGAAAAGCAAAAGATCTCAAAGTTTAATCTAAACGAGCTTTGACTTACCGGTGTCTTCTGTTTTCACTCTCCATCCTGCCCTCAGAAGGTAAAAATAAATTGCTGGAGTGTTTGCAGACCATGAGCACTTGCTGATGGTGCGGCACCTGGAATCAGAAAAAAAAATCTGCTTTATGTCTTTGTTGACTGGAAATTCATTTGTATATGTATGCTACAAATCACTATCTCCACCAACTGTTTGATATAGAAAGAAGAAAATGATGCTAGTAATGTATGACCCTGAGAGTAGAGGAATTGTAGCTATTTACATCAGTTGTCAGCAACCTGCTGCTTGTTTGCGGTGTTGCTGCATGGATATAGATAACCTCTCTGAAACATTAGCTGAGACAAAGCAAGTAATTCTTTGTTGACACATTGTCAGTTTCTAATTTGTTCTCAAACTGTGAGGTAAATCCTCCATCTCCACTGGAAAAAGGGCCTCTCTATCTCACATCAGTCTTTCTGCCCTTTTCACTTTCTATTCTCAGCTGGAAATGCAGTCGAAAAGGAGTTTCCTGCCCGGAAACTGATAAAACGTACCAACAAAATTATCTGGAGAGTTTAACCTTAGCTGTGGTCCCTTTACATCACCCTGAATAAAAACACAGAGCAATGCAGAAGGAAAACTGTGATCCTTATTACGGCAGCATCAGAAATCAGGAGGGCTGCAGTTGCAAGGGACAGAGGTTATCCCTTGAACTTGAAAAATGTTGCTTTAGCTACAGAAATAAATGCCTCTGAGCCAGGTCTTGGTGAGCGAAAATGAAAAGCTGAGAAACAAAACCAGAGTGATGGCTCTTCATGAAACATCGTTATGTCAAGAAGAAACGGCAAATACTGTGGCAAGGACTTCATCCTCTTTCCACTCCTACTTCTCGGTACCTTTGAGGAGTCTGCACTAGGAATACAGTAAAATGTGATGTGCTAGGAATTTCCTTGTAGAGAGATTGACCTGATTACATTTCACTGGGCATAGTAGCTCATTCTTCTTTCTGACTGCAGCTCAGATAGAAGACTGACAGCTGGACTCCATCACTTGGATTAATGGGTTAAAACCTGACATCTTTTTAGTATTTTGGACTTTATTTTCTTTATCAGCTTGACTTTCATGCTCAGAGTGCTCTTGCCACAATATTCTTTTAAAAGTACACTTGTCAGGGTCCATTTGCTACTAGCTACCTTGATGGTGACATCAGCGATGGCTGCGGTTTACCTTTTGACCTTAGAGAGGCAGCAGATGGGCCCAGTAATAAATCCCGATTATTAGTGAAGGAGCCAATAGCTTGGAAAGGCAGAAATAAAAGTCGGGCAGTTTTACACTGCACTTCTTGTTATTTGCTTTGATATGGAGCTGTGGGCTGTGCCAGGGGCGATGTTGAGCAGCCTGGGCTGCCTGCAGCCCTCCGCTCCCGGGCAGGGAGTGCCTGCCATGCCTCCAGCCTCAGCTCCTTGCTCTCTGCCAGACACCCTAAACTGCCTCCATAGGCGAGGCTACTTCAGCTTCTGACTCCATGTCCTAAAAGCAGCAGGTGGGAAAATATGAGCTCTCAGGTCAGCAAAGGGGCTGGGCCCTTCTCCACAGGCTGATGTGGTAATGGCTGATGGGCGCCATGCAAGCCCTCGAGGAGGTGCTTGGGGATGGAATGCTCAGGAAGAGGCAGGAAGTCAGGAAGAGGCCTCAACACTGCCCAGGTTTGGCAGAGGACAAAGGAACTTCATCATGGTGTTTTTATAGCGTTTTAAAAAGAAACCACAAACCCACAAAAAACTACAGCCGGTCTCCTACAGCATCAGTTTTGTGTTCCCTGCGCTGGTTTGTGGGCAGGGTGGCTGGGGGCTTGCAGCAGGTACCTACAGTGCCTTGCTCAGGCCTTGGGAATGGAGACTGCTGCTGGGCTCAGACATATATTTTCCATTTTTGAAATAAAGATATTTATGTTTTAGTCTTGGCTGGGTAGGGGTTTTCTTCCCAATGTGTATAGCTGGATGGAAGAATTTTCTAAATTGTTTCTAGAAATGTTATGTAGTTCATGTACTCGATTCCTGCAGCCAAACTGTGGTTTTGCAAGAATAAAGATAGTAAGATTTTTTTCTCTTTATCTAAACACAAAAAACTCAGCTGCATAAACCAAGTTTTTCAAGATCAATTTGTACCCACATGAACTCACAACATGGGTATGTCATCATGATCCAGTGCAACGGAAGAATGAAGAAATTGTCACTTTACTGAATTATTTGGGATAAATCACCCAGAAATAATACGAAGATTTTTTTTCTCTGAAATGTCTATGTATGGTTTTTAAAATTTTAATATTTTTTCTTTTTCTAGGATGTGTGATAAGGCAAAACACCTTTAGCATCCTTGCCATAAGCCTGTCATAAAAGAAAGAGATAATTATTTTTGTTTTCTTCTCTCCCTGAGTTTTTGGTGAGATTTTGGAACATTGGAAGTTTTGCAGGAATTGGTGTTCTGTCAATATATGTAGAAGATTTTTTTTTAAAAAAAGCCAAAATTTTGTTCTGGATGCCTAATTCCCACTCCTTTTATATGTATGAAAACTATGGGCCTTGTGAACGGACTACATCTTTTAAACTAAATCAAAGAAAATATCACAATTTTCATGTCTAAAAAACTTTCCTATTCATTTACTTGGAGGAATAATTTTACTTTGTCCTGTCTTAATTTGAAAACTAATAATAATCTATTTGTTTTGTAGAAAGTGATTTCTGAATGAACATCAGTTTTTTGGTTTACCACAAATCAATCATTTAAAATTACAGTTAGTTATCAAGCAATTCCTTCCCCAAAAATGTATGCATGAAAATTAGGCTATTTTTGATTGCTGGCTAAATTTAATTCAGGAACATGATGGAAAAAAGTTCTTTTCACATCAGGAAGTCTTATAATTATTTTTCAAAAATGGAAGTATTTTCTAGGTGGAAAAAATATTTTTGCTGTTTAAAATATTTTAATGAATATTTTTCATTTATCTCAGTAGAATTTTTTCTGTGAAAATATTTGGTATCAGTTATATTTGCAGTGCTGTAATCTCTGTTAAGAGAAGTAATAGAAAAAATCAATTTTAGATGCCATTTTCTATCTCTGTGTAGTATCAGTGAAGAATATATATAGGAATTAGGCCCTTATTTTGTATAACAACAAACACAAGCTTACTGTGAAATTATTAACAGCTAGTGGTTTCGCTTCATCAGTCGTTAGTTATATCAATCATTTCTGTGCCAGCATGGAAACAGAAGCTCTACTGTTTTGGAGAAGAAAGTGTATGTGTATGTTGTGTGTGTTCCATATAAATTACCCAGGTGTTTTAACACATCCAGGTGGTTTTTTATTCCTTTTGGAAAAACAGAAAGGAAACAACCCAAGGGCTAATGTTCTAATTATCAGTGGTTGTGCAAGCCTCCAAAAAGCATGTATTCTATAACCCCTGGAAAAATTCTGACATGTTATAAACTGGCTAAATTAGCTTCCATCAGTAAACAAACAAATTGGTGCCAGCACAATAGTACAATAATGCAGTGCATACTAAGTGACTTATTTTCCCAATGCCAAAAATAGCTACATAAACCAATGCTAAATAGCCTTGCTTTTTCTTAGTATAATTTGAGTTAGAAGTTGTAAAAAGTCGTAATTCCTGACCTTTAAATAAGAACAGTAGAACTAGAACACCTATTTTTCAGAGAATTTTGGAAAATTCTTTCTGGACTTTGGCTTGCAACCCAAATCACATATGATTCAAAATGTTAGAAATTAAACATTTCATTCAAATGCTGTGGTAGCTCTGGAAGCTCAGGTGCATGTTTTTTTCTAGTTTAGCATTGAAAGAAGCAGCCAAATTCTTCTTCAAGGCAGATCATATTGGGCTAAACTAAGTAATATCGAAATAGGATTGCTTATGTAGGAGAAGAGCATAAAAAACCTGTAAGGAAAAGTTAAGATACTCCACAGTGGGCTTTGGAATGAATGTTAGGGCATGAAAATGTAATGAAAAAGCATAATTTTTAGTTCTGTAGCTCCTGATGGCTCTTAATCTACTTTTTGGTTCCATACTGGGAGATACTATGAATATGTGAATTTTCTCTATGGCCCTACCTGATTGCAGAAATGCGGAGAATATGTTGCAGGAACCATTTCTTTCATTTTTGTGCGTATTATTGGTTTTTGCCATCACAGAGTAAGTATAATTCAGGTAATAGACTTTGGTAATAGACTTTGGTAATAGACTTTGCAACCTCTCTAATTGTGAATATAATAAATATACACTCTGTAAAGATAATTTATCATGTGTTTAGGAAATTGAGCTGAATTCAGTTCAGAATTTGGCAAAGTCTGAAATACTCTAACTTCTTAAATTTTTGGTTAGTGAATTTGTAAGGTGAAATGTTTATATAGTGCCTCTCCTGTGTAGGTAAAGTCTTATCAACTTCACTTTTCTTTTATAATGACATAATGTCATGTAAGTCATCAAAATGTTGTATACATGTTTTTATCTTCTTTTGACTACTCAACACATTGATGTAAACATCTATGCTAGAATACAGATCATTACATTTATGAATATGAAATCAAAACAGCATACCTTAAGTACTTCCTTCTTACTGAATCCAAAATGCTTTTTCATAAGTGATAGAGAAGATTTCTATCTTTGAAAATTACACAGACAGATAGACACAGAGATGTAGAAGAAAAGGTGTGTATGTTACTGAAAACCCTATTTTCTGCCTCTGTCAATAACATACCTATTTTGACCAGTTAGTGGTCCTGGAAGCTGCACATTTGCTGACAAAAGTGAGCTCGACTTATGTACGTGAATTTATACTTTAAATGAGAAACACTTTGTTTTAAGTGTTGTGTTCTCTCCTGTCTTCATTTAGCCACACTAACGTATTTCTCCATGTGAAACTGAATAATTAATTGTCCCAATGGTGCCATCAGGAAAGTGTTTTCAATTGCTGTTTCTGGAGACTCCATTGCTACTCAGCTCCCATGAATATGTTGATAAACATACATAGTTGACTAAAACAGAATATGTTTCTTTTGCACACTTGACAGTCTTTTTCTGAGAATATGAGAGATGTAGATATTTAAACTGCTGGTGTTCTTTGTGCAGTAACAGAGTCCTTAAGTCTGAACTGTTGCTTTTCTAGAATGTGATCAATACGTTGAAAAAGGAAAATAACTTCTGGTAGCCTTACTAAAGAAAATTTGTACCTAAAAAGAACTCTAATAGTGTAAAAAAAATTTGCTGATCTTGGTAAAAAGCAGACATACAGCTGTTGTTTAATCTTTTTTTAAGCAGGAATTTCCTTAGTGTTTCCTCAATTTTATTTGCTGCTATTGCAGAATCATGCTTGATAACTTTTTCTGACAAAACATCTCACATATTTACTGCAATTGACCTCCTTGTAAATTAATCAGGAGTATCTGGAGTATATAGAGGCATTTTTTCATAATGATTATTCAACATGCAGTTCTGTATCTTTTTCACAGTAGCTTCACACGTTATACAGCATTCAGCACAGCTACAACCATGAGTAGTTTATCCTGGCTTTCCCTTGCCTTCTGAAGGCTTTAATGGATGCTAAAAGTGAATCTATCTACCTCTCACAAATTCTTACACTCCATCAGGAATTACCATCTATATTCAGTCTGTTTCCTGTACCCAAAGTAAGAATCCAGAAAAATTACTCCACACTAAATAACAAGGCAATGCTCTTGCTATGGGATCCCACCTGTCTGCTCACCAATGATATCTCTTCTGGGATCTATCCATTACTGTACATCTGACCCTATTCCACAGCATGCTATTTTGCAGCTCAGAATTCTCTGGTCTTGGTTGCGCCACTGAGATGGTGCATGGAATGCTGTGGTTCAGTAACAATGCTCCATTAGAATAATCACATCTTGTAACTTCCCTGTTATGCCTCCTGCATGCTCTCAGCACTCAAGGCCAGGGACCATGACTGTTCTTTGTTGTATGGAAGCAAAGCTGCTTCTCATGGCTATTATTGTTTTGATCCAGGCATGCTTGGGAGACCAAGCAGAAAGTGAATTTTTATTTCTGTGTCTACTTTCATGTCAACCATCTGACAGATTTTCTGCTCTTCCAGAGTATACAGTACATCCACTGGCATTCCTCCATGGACAGTTTTTGATGGCGAGTTTTGAGAGGAACACAGAGACACAGACATTTCTTCTTACATATTGCATCTATTGCATTCTATTTAAGTATAAATTGACTGAGATTTTCTGCTGGGTTTACAGTTGATTTTTTCAGGGAAAGGTGGGAGAGATTCCCTGTCCCACACCCTTTCTAAGAAACTCACTAGTTGGGAACCAGGACCAGACAAGTTAAGACAAAAAGCTGCGCAATTATTTTTAGCAGGGCAGATGTTTGGTGCAACTGACACAGCTATTGTAGATTTGTTCTTAATGCAGAATAGCTACAAATACTTAGTTATGAAGAATTTTGCATAACTAAATACATAAAATTAATGACATGCATTCAATTGTTGCAGTGTACTTTTGTGTATTTCCTTATGTTATTTATATAATTATTCTTTTTCTTTATAAACTATTTGGATTGTTCCTGTTCACTCCTATGTTTATCCTCATTTGGTTTATCCCGAGTTTATCCCTTCCCCTAAGTTATCCCTAAGACGCAATCCTCCTCCCACCATTCCAGTCCCTTCTATGTCATTCCTCATATCTCCACCTACCTACCCTGTCAATTTATGTTAACCCCACCTCTTACTCCAGAAGTTTCTATGTCTATTATGTTCTTCCTTATACTTGGTTGGCTGTTGAGATAAGTTCCCCTCCTATTGTATCCTTATTGGTTGTATTATTATGTATCCCCACCTTCCGCTCCTCCCCAAGCTTGTCCTCATTGGTTGTCAATGTATCAATCCTTAGTTGCCGCCCGTCTTTATAAGTTACTGCAGTGTACAGTTTTTGCTCTTTGTCCCTGGAACCTTCGAGAAAGAGTAAAGTGTCTTGGAACCTACACAAAGAGATGCTTTGCTGTCTGTGGACATTTCATTTACTCTAACATTTAGCGCAACAGAGGTCACGGGACTCAGGACTGAGCTATCCGTCCTTGCCCGGGGAGACGTTCTCGGGAAGGCGGTGGCCAGAACCCCTGTGCCGCCGCATTCAATGACCTTATATTTATATTAATTATGTCTTACTTTTCTGTGTGTGGTTGTCCCGCTCTGCTTATGGTTCTAATGCATCTGCTAAAAGTCATCAGGTAATTTTTTTGTAAATGCATTTTTGTAAATGTAGAATAGCATTTTGCTACTCTATGCACAATTTCTTCTTAAAGATGTAATTTAGCCATTGTATGTTCTGTTATACCCATCATTTTAGAAAAATCAGTTATGTTTATCACACTGCTAGAGTCTTCTGTTAACATAAAATTTTATCCTTTTCTTCACAATTATCCCTCTAAATGCAAAATTATTAATTCACAATCTTTGCTCGCTATCCGCCACAGACTTCCAACTCTTGAACACTCCACAGAGACCATGATACAATCCACAATCTTCTGATCACTTTCCATTTTGTGTTGGGAATTGAATTTTCCAGCACTTGATCCTTGCATGGTCAAGGCAGAATTCTTTCTGTAGAAAATTTGCCTAACCTAGGTCTCCGACAGTGTAGTATGGAAACTTCATTCTGAATCCAACAAAATTACTGTTTTTCAGAAAGAAAATTATGATTTAAAAAAACGTCATTGGTGAGTTCAAAAGAGATAAATAATTCAGAATGGAATTGTAAAGTAGTACATAAAGATGCAAGTTTTAAGGCTCAAAATACCACCACTAATTCAATATCAAGGTTTAGAAGATGACTTAAAAAGCAAATTCTTAAGTGTTCAAACTCAATTGATGGTATTTTTCATAAATCACATTCATAATGAATGAGTCACCTGAAAATAAACTGCCTAGTGTTTGCAATAACTTCCATGGCATTGGAAGTGTCAGACCCACCTGTTTCATTTTAGCTAGATTCCAATTAAGTTAAAGATTAGGGGCTGAATTAGTCTGTTTTTTGGTGGACTGGATGAATGGATTGGTTGGGTTTTTTTGATTGCAACCTTTAGTTTTCCAAAATCAATCCACATTATTTATGTTTCAGAGATGCCTGTTTTCTACTGTTTGAAAGTTAGCGGTCATGACATGTCCCTGTGCTGCAGAGACCCTGCAACAGTAGAAATGAGAGACAATTTCTATTTTATTCTCCCAAATCTAAGACCATCCTCATAAATATTGTGAAGGTAGAACAGTGTTCAGGACAAAGTACATCTCCAAATAATTTTTAATTTCTTGTTGATTAAACAACCACTGAAACAGAATAATAATGTGGAAAATATGAAAATAATGATGTTATAGTGTTCTACCCCTACTTCTTGTCTGAGTCAGTGTTTCTACACATAAAGGTGAGATAAGTCTTCAAGATGTTTAAGCGCTCTCAACTTCATTTGCTCCTAAAGACTTGAACATTTTGTACTAACTATGAATAGGCCAGCATTGTTCTCATGCTATTAAAAATGAAACACAAGAAATATTATCTAACAAAAGGAGGGAGAAATTTCCCCAGAATAGAAGGCAACAAATTGTCAGCTCTATTTGGACAAGAACTTTAATTTTCAACTAAGCAATCCCATGTACTAGGAAAAGAAAATCTTTTCAATTTGGAGGACTTTGACAAATATTAATATATCACAGTTGCAATGGGATTCATTTGTGCTGTGGAATCTAAGAGGTCAGTACATCTGTAAAGACTTATAGTACTTAAGAGATGATCGTACAAGACATATGGTTTAATCATGATGTATTTAAGCCTTTTTTATCTGCTTAAGAATTCAATGTTTTTCTTTCTCTAATTTAAGAAACCATTTGTGATTCCTCTCAACAAGCACAAAAGTATTAATACAGCAGCCAGAGCGTATTAAAAATGGACCAAGAAAAGTCAAAATTATGTAACTATAATTGATTACAAAGATGATTAAAATATAGATATAATGATTTGAGTGTTAATCCTTATAGTCTTGACATCACACTATAAATTTTTATATATGGGTGAATTTCCTATGGAATCTCATTTATAGCGTGGTAAATCCTCAGAGGAAGATAATGAAAATGTAGAGGGACTTTGTGATTTATATGTCAGCATTAATATGTTTATGTCACTAAAGCTATCTTCTAAGAGCAGTTTATTTTTCTAAAACCATGTCCTCCCAATAAAGATCATAAACATTGTTTTATTTTTAGAATGCTAACACATGCACATCCAGTGCTGCGTGAACCATGGTGGAAAAAGCCTGCCAGGGTTTTAGGTGTCTGCTTGTCACCATTGCCCAACTTGCCCTTCATTGTCCTTAGAATGCATATGCTCCCCCCTTCTCACTGATGGCCAGCATTTGGGAAAGGAATGTGGTAATCACAAGCTGTAAAATTATTCCCTGTGCCAAAGTTACGGGAAGCTTTCCACACAGAAGTATCTAATGCAAAGTGATTGTAGCCTTTTCAAACTGCCCTTATTGAAGGTGGCCTGCTTGTGGTGTGTCTTGGGATTGAATCTCAAATCTGTGAGTGCAGGTGAAGTGTGCAGGCAGCCACACAAAACAGGCTATTGAAAAGGGTGCATGGCTACAGCAGCACCACAGGGAAATATGACTCTCTCCTGTAAACTCAGCCACCAAATATCACCTTTCAGGAATGTTTTTCTATTTTGTATTCTCCTTGGTCTTATTATTTAGCAAATATACTTGTATGTCATCTATCTAGCAGTAAGACAGACTATATAGAGCACACATAGGACACGGACTATATTCCTTTTATCACCCAAACAAGGGTTAATATTAAAGGTCATTAGAAAAAAAAATCCTAAAATTAAAAGTTATTAAACAGTCCTGCTCATAGATTATCTGATTATGGACTAGGGAAAAATACAAGTTAAAAGTTAATTCAAGAGTATTAACTTGCACAGTCTTAAACATAGGGTTTAGTCTTTAATAATAATCAAGCCTACAAAGAAAACCAAGGGAAAAAAGATATAATCTTAGTGCAGAACACCCATATGTTAATTCATAGTGTAGACAGGAAGCTGCAGTTTAATTTTACCTTGTTCAGGCTGAAGTACAGCGTGATGTACACCAGGATTTACTTTTATCTGTTAACAGAATGATCTTTCATACTGTCTATTGACATATGTTGCAAACATGTCATTTTCTGAAGGAAGAGAAGATTAGCTTTAATACTTATAGAAGTTTTAAATCTGTGATGTCCATAGGACTCGGCTTCTGAAATCCGTAGTTTAAGCTCTGAGCATAACCATGGCCAGTAGCATATTTCTAGCACTATGATGGATATCAAAAAAAAGATTAAAGACAGGAAGATGGGGGGCATTTTATAGCAGGAATCTAGTGGCAGCAAAGACTACAAAAGAGACTAATTTGATAATTTATTAATCAGAAATTTTAGAACACAGTGTATACCTCAGCTGGGTACCTAATCAAAGAGGAACTCTGCCAATTCCTGAACTTTGTGGTTTTGGTTGGATCTGGAAGACATAAGAATTTGATTTGGCGAAGATTTGGTTGTAGATGGAGGCTGTTCTGGATAGCACTCTATTGGTTGTCCTTGAAGAAGTACAGTGAGTTTGTAGGATAAGATGCAACATTTTAACTATCAGTATCTCACACAGCATTAAAAGGACTTAAGGACAGCAATAACCTTATTTGTTTCCTAAAATACCTGTTGTATTCAGTGAGGGCACCATCCTACCTTCCTTTCTTAAATAAGTAAATATTTATTCTAGGTGAAAGGTACACTTACCATGAGGGATAAAACTTGCCCTTGTGATAATATGGAATACCTTATAATTTATGCTCTGAATGAATGTAATTGTCTACTCAAAAAGATTCTGCAGCATTTCCTTTGCAGATATTTCCACATGTAGCTGTGGTAGAACCTCATGTGATACTGCCAGTGCTCTGAGTCTGCTATGCATGGATTCGGATAGGCAAAGTATTTGGATCTGATACTTAGGATCTATTGACAGGCAGCATCAGAGAAATGGACTCAGAACTGAAAAACAAGAAATTGTATTCTTATTTGTGCAAAACCTTAAATGGTACACCAATGTTTTCTTTAGGAAAATCATGTTTTGTCATGCTTAAGTTTTTCTCCATGAGTTTTATATTGACAAGTTGCTTTGAAACTGGTTTTATTGGAATCTTGCTTTTTAATTACATTGTATGTTGGTACTAAGCAGCTTTTTTTTCATTAATAACAAATGCTGCCATGGTTATGTAAGAGATTTTTTTGAATCTAAAAAGCCCTGGTCATTTTATGTTTAGACTATCAGCATCCAGACACTGTTTACTTTCAGTGACTGCAGCATGTTTATGTGTGTCTACCTCAACAATTAGAAACAAATAGACCAGAAAGGATGTAGTCTTAGCATCTAAGTAAATAATGGAGATGGATAAATGAAAGTTACTAAATCAAGATGAAATACATTTCTAAAGCTGTGTCAGCTGTGCTTTCAGGCCCAAGGAAAACAAAATTGATCACCTGGTCACAGTCCAAGGTCAAAGGTCTGAAACAGAGACTGGTGACACTTAGGTAAATGACATGCTTAAAACAATAGGATAAGAGAAGTTTTCGTCTAAATGGGAAAAGAAGCAAGAAATATATGTATATAGAGCAGTGTGGCCTTCAGAAATATTTAAAGACTTTTTACCTCTTTTATTTTCTTCCGAAATAATTAAAGATGGAAATCCGGCTGAAATCAACAGAATCCTTTAACTGATTCATGAATTTCCAAGTCTCATAACAGATGTCAAATTGTGTTTTGTACTGCAGTATTGAAGGGAAAAATCAGCTTTAAAATACTAAATTTTTTTCCTCTGTTTATTTTCTTAATGTGTTAGAAGCATCATGTTCTCAAGACTGCTTATCAATAAATAATTTTAAATGTTTGTAAAATAATAATAAAGTAATCTATACAATCATATTTCATCCCATGAAATGAAAAAAAATGGAAAATCAGTCTTGCAGAAAACTGTATTCCATGGAATTTTGGGGGCTTTGGTACTTCTTAAAGGCATAAGACCCAACTCTGTTTGAGGGAAAATTAGTGGCATCACAGAAAGATTTACTGGGGTATGACTTGCATGGGGGATATAATGCAAAGCCACAGAGATAGGGTTTTCCAAGGACTGTCACACTGAATATATTATTTTCTTTAGCATGGGATCTGTTTGATATCAATTTAGCACAGTAAAAGCTAACATTTTGTTGGTATTGTAGCAAAACAGGCAAAATAACTCCCATTTCCAGAAAATCAGGGAGCATTAAATAAACAATCTTTTTCTCAAGATTAACTAAGAATTATACATCCAACTCAAGTTTTGATTATAGCCTGCGCAGATAACAGTACAAATTCCAGGTGAAATGCTGATAGAAATGAGGTTGTCAGCAGTCTAAACTAACAATTGATCCTTTCACTCAGCCAAAGGGATATCATTATAATTATTAATTATTTCATTTTTACTTGTGCCTTAGTCCAGATAAAGCAAAATGACTGCATTTTCAGAAACTGTTACTTTTCACTCTAAGATGGTTACTGCATCACCTCCAGTCAGAATAAAACATCTCTGTTGTGTATCAAGATTCATCACCCAGCTGAGCTAAAATTCCCTGTTTGCTCTGAAATTGTGATCTCCTACATGACAGTAAAATTTGTGAAGTCCCATCTCCAGGTTGCCCTGACATTTATTAAATATTTTAGCCAGAAAGAAACATTAAGAAGGCCTACAGACTAGGAAGACAATTGAAAAACCTCTAAGAAAGGAAATATCTTATTAATTCATTAAGTCAAACTGCTTGTATCTACACTTGTATGACTAGAATTATGGTTCATTAACTTCATTTCTTTATATGAGTTAATTAGCTCAGAGGAGGCCAGAAATTAATTACCAGCTTATATAGTTTGTGCAGAATGGCATTCTGTTTATTTAGTTTCTCCTATTAACTTTTAATCTCTTCAAACAATAAAAGAGGTAATTAGTATTTTATAAACAAAAATGAATGCAACAAAGGCAAATAATTTGCCAAATAGTGAGGCTCCTGTGTGGAACCTGATAGTTGTGCGGTTCAAGTTACAGACCTTTTCACTGTTAAGTATAAGCAAAAGGAGATTGGAAATATAGGTAGTCTTCAGGCAGGGCCATGCAATCTATCATGAAAGAAGAGCTACCTACTAACACCTCACGGAGCAGAAAAACGAGCCTTAAAAAGTTTCCAGCTGTTTGAAAATAATTGCCCATGTATTCAGCTACAGTAGCAGTTGTAGCCAGCTCTACTGAGGTATGGGAACAGAGCAGAACAAAGTGGGAAAACAAAAAGAAACCACTTTCATTTAGGTAAAAAAAAGACACAACAGAGCATTTGAATGAATATACAGGCACATGAATGAGTGTACTATCAATGCATACTATACAATTGTAATAAAAACAAGATCAAAAGTCACCACTGCCAAGTCTTTAACTAAGGTTTCTGCACTAACTATAATATGTATTAAATCTGTTTAGCAACTTATAAGATTAAACCTTGCATTTTGCGAACATGTATTGAACTTTGCTTCATTTTTCCCTCTCCAGAGGCTGCATACGTGACATTCTTTGTGACTTTTGGTAATTTTAATCAGTACATGCTTATCTACAAAGATACATCACAGAGTAGATATTCATCACCATCTTTTTGGAGTACATGACAAAACAAATGCAAATACGTGTCAGGCATGTTACTTAGGAAATATTTCAGGAAATTCTTGATGAGTGTTTAAGATTTTATTAGCACTATTTATTCACTTCCCTACATCTGCAAAACCAGGTGCCTTTGTCCAAGTCTACAAAACCCAGAGAGAGCCATAAAAGCCCTCTTTAAAAAACCTAAAGCCACCATGAATTTAAAGTCTGTAATCTTGAGCCATTCATGGACTAAAAACACATTGTGTGTCTCATTGAAGAGTGAGCCCAAGCCCTTCCCACTGGTATCCATTTAAAGTTCCAATTATGTATTTCATACTGTGAGACTGAGAACTGCTAATGTTTCTGTGTACAAGAAAGTGTTATAATCCTACCCTTTCTTATCCTTTGGCTGTGTGCAATTTATGGAAGCAAAAATATAAAATATTGTGGGGTTGATTGTTTTGCTTGTATAAGGCTTCTTGAAGAGTGGGGTGAGTCTCAAAATAAACTGATTGCAGGACACTGGCTAGATGTGTTAGGCAGAGAGACATTTTTATTATATGGTTCTATAATTCATAATTTACCTATAAAATTAACAGTCACTCCATACAGTGCTGCTTTTGGATAAGGAAGGAAAAGGTACAATGAGTATATTAACTATTTACCAGTAAGCCTTACTTGCATTTTTTTTTTTAATGAAATAATATTAATTAATGTATTCATAAAATGACATCCAGTACAGTCTTTAAATGGTGGGCATTTGAACAAGAATCCCCTGGCTGGTGGTGTTTCATTTGTGTCATAAAACCAACATAAGAAACCTTGTTGGAGTTGCTCAAATCCAAAACAACACAGCACAGGTCTTCCTCATGCATACTGGGGTACATTTAGGCTCAGCTGAAGACAACAGAAAAACCTAACTGACTGCAAAGAGCCAAGAAATCCACTCAAGTCCTACACTTCAGAACTTTTTCCAATTTCATCTAAGCTAAAAAATATAAGCGTCCTTTCTCATAGTGGGTTTTATTATGAGGTCGCCACATGATATAAACAAACAAACATTTGGAATAAATCAAAGAAACCTTCTGCTAGAATTTAAAAAAAACTTCCTTTACATGACAGAAAGATAATAACCAATAACTTTTATTCTTGTATAACTCTAAGAAAAAAAGCCACAGTAATTAATGCCATTTTGAAGGCTGTGGCCACAAAGAATGAAAAGGTAACTTCCTCCAGCATGCTAGAGGTTTTGAAAAGTAAAGGAATTGAAAGGATTTCAAGGCATTCAATGAGACCTGAAGCTGATTGTATCAATGCTTCATCAATGAAACACAATATTCCCCCCTATCTCTTCACTGTACACAAAGGTCTTCATTGGAATTGTTTAAATCATCACGATTAATTTTAGACTCTGACAAAGAATAGAATTTTCCTTTCTCTCTCTGTCTTGTATTTTATTCTTCTTTTGTCTTAAAGTCCTCTTGATGTGAAACAGCTGCCATCTTCAACCTGATTAACAGATAGACATGGGTTCTTTATTGCCAGCATTAGCTTTACAGCACAAATCACATGGCTTCAAAAGGCTGGGGAAACGATCAAACTGCTCATGACTATTACAAATGAGTTCAAGCAATTCACCATTCCTAACTAGTGCTGCCTTTGCATGTGATTTTTCCCAGATAATTCCTGAATATGCAGACGTGCCGTGTCAAGCTGATTCCTACAGTGCTGATAACAAATAAAACTAAAGCTCTCACTAAGCACAGTCCTGGACAACTTAACATGATATATATGCTTTTTTTTTTTTTTTTTTGTAATTTGCCCCTGTTATTTCAACCTAGAGACATCAGTAGCTTCTATGTGTATGGAGGTGAGAAGAAGGAAAGTGGTAACTTTTAAATTTTGCCATTAATTTCGATTTTAATTGCACTGTCCTTATGGAGAAATAGAAATAAATAACTCTGAAGTAGCAGCTCAGGAGCTTTAATATATTTGTACAAATATTGCTGCAGCATTCAAAACAAGTCAGAATTTTTTGAAGTTCTTTTGTTGTCAGTTCAACATTTTCTCAATTTTCATCTTTATTTACAATTTCTACTTCTACTACACTACTCATTAAGTCATTTTAGAAGGAATTTTATCTATTCCCAGGCTAGCCTCAAAATAATATATGCAATTTCTTATAGTGTGTAAGAAAGAGGAAAATCCTCAACCCTTTTCACAACCTTATCTCCTTCTGTGATCCATCTTCTTTCTCTCACTGTCTAATAAATTCTCCCAGTGTCCTCACCCCCCACAGATACCCTGCAGGTACTCAATACTTAACCTGGACTTTGCTTGGTAATTTCTGACCACTGCTTCAGGTACCCTTCATCTATGGCATCATCTGCTGCATTTCAAGAACCCCAAATAACCTCCTTCTCTAGAGACCCACATAGCCATGTGTGTATTCAACATAATTTTCTCATCTGAATATTATTATTTCCTCTGACATGTTCTATCTCTAAATACTCCCACCAGATACTCTTTCATTACTTATCACCTTTTTGGTACTTACTAGCTTTACAGCTCTAAATGGTCTTGCCAGACCTGGTCTCCTCGGACCTTCACTTCCTCATTCTTCCATGTTTCCACAAAAGATAATCTTGAACAATGAGGCATCTTCCACTTCATGCTAGCTGAATTTAGGTGAACAGCTTGCTAATTTTATTTTGGGGTTCTCTGTTTTTGGTTTGTTGTTTTTTTTTTTTTTTTCTTTACACATTTGCTGAAGCTGGGATTTCCCTTTCTCTTTGCTTCTTACCCTACATTTACTGAGTTATGTTGTAATTTACTGACTTTCTCACTGATAACAGATTATCAGCATCTTCTCTCTGGTGCTAGTGGTCCTGTGTCCCTCCCACACCCTGTTTGGCCCCTGCCTTTCACTTCATCCTCTTCAGCTAATCCTTGCTAAAGCAAAAATCCTTTTCTTTGTCAAGACAGCTGCATTTCAAATATTATCCTCAACTGGGAGCCTTTTTTGTTCATCTAAAATTGTTTCAAAGTCCACCACAAGCTCTTCTTTGGAAACCAAGTTGCTTTGCTCTAAGAGGCTGCTAAATGACAACTTTCCTCACATGTGACACTGACTTGCCATTTACTCTGCTTAACTACTTGAGAAGAAAACGTGACAAGCCCATGATAAATGTCTACGTAGTATGGATATGCAAAGCCACTTCAGTAATTTCTCATTTGTATATTATACAATGCTCCTTTTGTGTTCCTCATCAGTCTTTGAATTCAATGCTATACCTATGTTTTGATCCATTATGATCCCATCTCCTCTTGTGTACCCATGGTTCCCTTTTTTCTTTTACTACCTAGTTTCCTTATGATTCTTACTCATCTCTTTCAAACTTGCAGATTGATACTTTGCTGCTGTTTCTGCACTAACAATCTGCAACTGTCTAGCCAACATCCTCAGACTCACTGACTCCGTTCCTTTTCTAAATGCAGCAGTAACCCAATCTTTAATCAGCACACTGCAACCCAGTTCTGCCTGCTTTTTGCTTACAATTTCCTATCCTTTATGCCCCTCCTAACCTTCTGCTCCTATCATTTTTCACTGCAACCTTCTATAGCTTTGTCCATTTTGGTAAATCTTTCCTAGGGCATTTGTATGAATAATGAGATATAAAATTACAGTGTGCTCTACTGAGCATGACATAGGTCATCTTTCCTGCTTCCACGAAATCTGGTTACACATTTGGGACATTTCTGTGACCAGAAGTGTTCTCATCTTGATGCATATGAGGTTAACCTTTGTCGTTCCTGCATTAATTTTTTGACATGTCCTCCCAACTATGGCACCTTTGAAAAGGGGAGTGAATATATAATGTTAGATATGAGACTTTCATGATCACAGGCAGCCTACTGAACTATTTTCAAAGGGCAGGATTTGCTTTCAAAATCTAACCTGCACAACTAATTTTTTTCTCCTTTCTCTTTGCCAGATTTTTGCTATGATGAGTAATTTTATTGTGGTCTGCTCTTACAAGTACTTCTTTGGTAGTCTCAATGAACAACGTGTTTTCTGGGCTACCCTTGCTAGATAGCAGCAGAAAAATTTGTTGCAACTTTTATAGAATACTTTCACCATCTTTCCCGTGCAAGAATGTTTCTTCAATTATTTTGAATAAAGCCATATTTCTAGTGGCTTTTTTCTTCTGTTTTAAATCCCTCCTAAAAATTTCCTCACCATAAATCCACAGACTAAATGAAAAGACATTAATCCAGCCCATCCCTCCTCCTCCCTACATCCAACCATCTCATTAAAGTTTTTGTCTCCTCTTTCTTATGACAACATACCAGCACCCATGTGAAGTTCATATAGCCATGGTGGTGTACATTGTGGCACCATTGTGGAGGAGAGGAAATGATCATTTTTTTCTCCTTGTGCATTCTTAGTATTGACCAAGGTTATTCTCTTTATCATGTGCAGATTTTATTGAGTGATGCCAAGTGAGATGAATAGAAGCAAATAATGACAGTGCTGCAGTGATGAAATGAGAGACAGAGGTCGTCTAGGTTTTATACTGAACAAATTGAGTCACATCCACTTCTCATCCATTATTTAGGGGTGATTGGGCAGGCTTGGCTTCTATAGATTTGATAATCATTCAGATGTCCATATTAAATATGTAACATAAATTTCTCATTTGGCTGTCGATGACTTGTCACCGCAAAACAACAATGCATAAAAAGGGCTTTAATGTATGGATTCGCAGAAATATTTGACATAAATAAATATGTAAAAGGCAGATAATAAAATCTGTTTCTGTCTGCCTGCCAGCTAGCCTTCATGTCAGACTGGACAGCCCCATCTAATACTGTGATTTTATGCAGCTGTATCCTATGAATATTGGCCTGCACACTAGAGATTAAAGCACAGCAGATGTTTCTCTGCAGGCTAACAAATATATCACCCCTGATAACGAATGACAAATGTTGTTCCATATTGTGTCAGACAAAACCAGGGCTCTTGTAAAACAAGTGTTACAGCTGGAATAGGATATTTTAACACAGTTACCTAAGGAGTAGACAAACAGACAGCCGCCTGCTCGAAAGGTAGCAGAATCCTAACCTGCAGATATGCAGACATAGCAGCTATCAAGTACTGGAGTTCAGAAAAAGAGGGAAAAAACCTCCTATATTCAAGGCTTTCGGTTTACTACCATTAGATTTTTGTGTGTGATCTTGTCATGGATCATTTGTAGCTATCCACCACTGTTCCTCAGTCATAGTGATACATACAGTAGAGAGCATGATTTGATGTGGAAAAAGGGAATGTGATGTTAGGAGACACAGAGAAAGTCATCCTGCTATAGTCCCAATGATGAGTTTGTTTGGTTTATTATCCTGCAAAAGCCAAGAGGCTGAAAGATGGATTTAAGGAGAGAAGGAAGGACAAAAATGCCTGTGTATTATGAAACATTGCACTAGGCTAATTAGTGCACTGCATTGTTATTTATTACTGTTTTATCATTTTTCCCCCTTGTGCATATTATCAATGTGTTAATGTCTGGTCAGCAGCATGCCTTAGCAGCATGTCTTGGCAGCATGGAGGTAATAGTAAGTTCTCCTTCTTTCCTATTTGTTAATTTGGTATCCTTTATCTTGTCCCTGGCAAAAATAAACCCTATAACCTTCACTGGAGCCGAGGTGCTTGGAAAGTCAGCAAGTAAGGAAGATAGGATCATATTCTGATGCTCAGAATATTTGGAAGTTTCAGCTGCTGTACCTTCTGAATGTATGCCAGTAGCATTTTTTTCCTTAGCTTTGGAGTTGCCATTTGTCCACTGAATTGAGTACTAAAATAAATACAGTTTTACTGCCAGCACAGACAACGGAGGAAAAAAGGCAATACAGCAACATGGCAACTTTCAATCACTTCCTGACTTGTTAATGAACTTTTTTTTTTCTCTTTTCTAACTGAGATTTTGCTTTTGAGCTACGGTGTTTTCCCCAAGCCATTTTATACAATGAGATGGTAACAGTTGTTTGTTTGATAAAGCACGTACTATTTAGAACACAGATGTTTGATTATTATTTATTTCTCTCTGAAGCCTGCTAATTCAGTCCCAAATGATCTTTTTTTTTCTTTTTGCTTAAATTTAATTTGGAATGTATGTTGTTGGTAAGTGACAGATAGTTTAATTATTAATAGGATCCCGCAATGCAATGCACCATAGTTTTAAAGTCATCTGGGGCCAAAACAACACTACTTCCTTCCTTCCTTATGCTTCTGGGATTCCTTGAAGAATGCAAAGGTAATTACAAAACTCATGACAAATCTGCATGTATTATGTCCTTTCCTCAACATTTGTGCTTGCCTATGGTTTTACAAAGTGCCGTTCTTACTATGAAATGGTAATGAATCAGGAGAGACTTCTGCTATGGTTGCTTCCTTGGGAGAATGGACTATCTGGGGAGCAAGGGGAGGGGGAGAGCAGAGGAAAAAAGAAAAGGAAAGAGGGGGTTGGGGTGTTGAATGCTGGTGCTGCAGTACATTATACTGAGACAAAGGTGGGTGCACTCAGCCCCCATAAAGGAGTGTGGCTCCATGGGACCTGGCTGCTGTCACAGGGAATAATTAGTCACATGATCAAAATATGAGCACGAAAACAGGATTGAGGAAATATATCAGGGAAAAAAAAGTCTGAGGTACAAACTACTGAAATAATTGACAATTTCTCTATGCTTGGCCTGTAATAATCTCCTAGAAAGGTTTTTTATTATGGTGATGGGTTACACTTTATAAGATACTGAATGTCTTCCCTTCATAGGTTTCTGGCACTGAGGGTATTTCATATTTATGTGGAAGTTGTGTATCAATACAAATTGGGAAAGGGGGGATGCATTTGCACAGATTCTGCTTCTAGTGTAAAATATGCTGCTAATATTGGAAAGCTGCAGAGCTGCTCACAATGTAGCTTAAGTTTAGATATGAGCCTAAACCTGGATTATGTCCTTGAACATTGGAACAGAGAATTATTCCAGATCCTAAATTGATCAATTCTTCCTAAATCTTTCAAAAGAAGGAACATGGTTACACAGGGACTACCTTTCCAACTTCAGAAGGGACTGTAAAAGCTGTGAATTTAATATTGAAGTAATTCTAAACAAGTTTGGAAATTAAATAAATGAAAGGCCTTACAGGACACACAATGGTGGGCATCACTTCACTGATCTGAGATTTCAGGTTTAATAGGCTGCAAATATGAAGGCCAGCAGCTGGGAAGTGAAAGATGAAAGTTTCTTGGTGGAAATTTATCAACATAACCCAGATTAGATCATAGCTAAGAGGGCTGTCTTTAATCAGCAAATATGGTGTAAAAACCTGCTCAACAAACAGAATGTTTTAACCGGTAAAATGTAAACTTTTATGTATTTTGCTAATGTGTTTGAGACCACTGCTAATGTGTAAAATCCATTCCTGCAGAGAGGCAGCAATGGAATGCTACCAACAACAGTTTAATTTTTAAATATTGCATCCTACCAAACAGGTTAGCCATTCCACACTATCACTGATTTGCCACTGAAACCTCTGACAAAATAGCATTAAACAAATGTGCAGTGATCAAAGAAGAAAACATAAATTCAAGTGAAGTCTTTTCCATTCTTCCTTTTCTTGAACATATGACTATTAAACTCAGACAAAGGTCACTCAAACTATATTAATAAAATTGTAACTATCTCAAAAGTAATGTCTAACCTGATTTTAAAATGAAGGTTACTTATTTTGATGAGCAGGTGTCCTTTGGAATTTTACTCAAGCTAAACAAAAACATGCCTCTTAAAGACAGCACTTCTGACAGCCTGAATGCTTCATAAATTCCTTTAGAAAAGTAGGGTTTACAATTCTCAATACCATAGGCATTTTTTAAAATTTCTCTTGCCAGTCACTATTCTTTCAGAAAAAAAAAAGACTGGAAAACAATAGCCATATACTCATCAGTGAAGTTGACACATTATGTCAGGAAGTAAACCTGACATAATATTCAAGATCTTCAATATTTACTTATTTATTTTTCAATAAAAGGCAGCTATTGAAAAAAAAAAAAAAGAGGCAGATACATACAATAATAATAGTAGGTTATCACTCTTATGTACTTTGATGGTTTCTAAATGATAATGAAAAACCCAACCCAAAACATTGTGGTTTTTAATTTACTGGAGAAAGGTGCCAAAACATGGTATCAAGTAAAACACAAGGGTAGTTATAGACCAACGTACATATATGGCTGAATGAAAGTATCCAAAGTAAGGCTTAACTTGAAAATTAATATTAATTTAAGGTTTCTTATTTTTTATTAATTAGGGGATTACTATTTCTTATCTTTTAGATAAGAAATAATAATCCCATAATTAATAAATAATAATGCCTATTTAACTATAAGGGCCCTAATTCATGGGGAGACTAAAGAGGAAAGTAAAAATCCACAAGAAAAACAAAAAACTCCCAAAATAAGCAAAAATTAATCAGGTTATTCTCAAATCTCTTAATGAATATTTCCAAATCTCATGGTCTGACTTCATTTGTAGGGCTTCTTTGCTGTGAAGCAACTTTTCTGACTTTCTGCCTTGCAGGTGCTCTTCCGCTGAAAGGGATTCCAATGACAAAAAATTTGTATTAGATGGGGACAGATTATTTCGTATTGTACAGTAAAGGCTGTCCCATCTCCCTGAATCTAGTAAAAATTCACAGCATATTTTCTACCATCTGAGAGATGAATAATTGTGATTACTGCTGAAAACCACATTAAACCTTAGGGAAGTCTATGTAGAAGACAGAGGAAAGTGGCTGAGCTTCATTTTGGAATATTTACTTGTGCCCATCGGCTGCAATTGGAATGATGAGACTTGGAAATTTATAATTCCTAATGGAGACTTCAGATGTTCTTTTTTTATCTTAAAAGCTGCTTCAGCATAATGATACCTGTAAGACAACCCTTCCCCCTCACTCCCAAGTTTCATCTATAACTTTTATGAACACAGAGCTTTATCCTCTAGCTACAATTAACTTAGATGCTTGGACACCTGGTAGGAGCACTTCACTGCAGTGACAAAATGTATATATGGTTTAAAAAGAAAATCTTTTTCAAGAATGCTTTTTTCCTCATAAGAAGACAAAACAGGACTAGTGGGAAAGAAGAGCCACTCAGCAGCAATTATATTAGATACTCTGAAATGGAAACAATTAGCAATCAAGCACATGCCAAAATGAAGTTATACAGGCATTTTTTACTTTAAAAATAAAAAAAAAAAAGTGGTAATGATAAATGTGCTTCTGTGTTGTCTCTGAAAGGTGCTTATTTTTAATAATAACCACATTTTTGAAAAAAACAGCAGTGACTGTTATGCTTTCAGGATTAAGATTATTATATACAGCCCTTTATAGCTTCTGATTAAGTAGCTGACTTCCCTTTTAACAGGAGACACCATTCTCTGAATTCCTTTGGGCTGACAGTAAAATCCACACGTAATACGTTTAGAAGATGTTCCTTATGAGTTTCTAGGAGTAGGATAATTCATAAAGCTCCTTCTGATCTAACATCAGAGAAACTGTCATTGGGCTCCCAAACTTCTACATGCAACATTTTTAATGGACTGATTACATGTGGCCCATTTTTTTAAAGTTCAACACTATGTGGATACACAGAATTTACCATGAATGGACCTCCTGATCCTAGGCATGACTTCTGGACATGCTGGACATACCATGTTCAAGATTTTGAGATAATCTGCATATTCACAGTGACCACTGGTCTAGAACTTGCTGCCAGTGACTCAACAGCTGCTAAAATTAGGGTGTTGAATGTCCATAAATCAATAAAGTGGCCAAAAAATCTTTTTTACACAGATAGAATTCATATTGGGAAATAAGGCAGGTTGAGGAAATCATGCCTTTGGTAACTGTAGTCAGGAGGAAGCATAATGGTGCAGCAGTGTTTTCCTTTCTCAAATCCACCCAGTTGTAGCACCCAGCCCTCTCTAATTAGGTGATTTTGGGTTAAACAGGCCACTGAGGGAATGCTACTGATTGCTGCTGCTACAGGTATTGTTTAAGTAGACATCCACCACGTTGGATGGATACCTTATCCCAAGCAAGACTTACTCTCAGTGGACATTGAGCCATTTACCTCAATAATGATGACTTTGAGGTTATTGTTGGCAACGTAATTGTCAGAGGAATTATACTATCACAGAACATGTCTTAGCCAGAAATTATCTGATAACTGTAGGATGTTCTTCTGAGACGGGTTCCACTCAAGTCATCGTCGAGTATTTTGTGTTTTTGTACTTGTCCTGTAGAAAGATAACAAAAATGAAAGCAGAAGGGTGTAAAACCTAAGTACACAGGGGCATCAAAGCACTTATTGCAGAGAAATGCGTGGATTCTAAGGGGCTGAACGTGATGATAAAAACCATCTTAAGGAAAGAGTGCAATCAAATCAACATTTTTTTCCTATTAGAGATCAAAATATCTACGGAGAGACTATGAATCAGCATCTGAGATAGGACTTGTTTTTTGACTATGAAGGAGGGAATAACCTCCTACTGCTTAAAATGAATAAATATGAATGTCAATTAGTAAACAATAAACAGGTAAAAGCAAAACAGCTACAAAAAAATACCCCAAACAAACCTTACAGTCATATCACTTCCTCCAGCTGGAAAGAAATCAATACAAACACTCCTCTTTTGTCATACTGTCTAAATGTAATTGATGTACAGTAAACAAAACTGAATTTAACCAAAGATCAGAAAAAAACAAATTCACCCACAAACTCCAGAAATTTGTTTGGAGCTCATATTCAACCTTTTATGTTCTGCTGCTTAGCATCCCTCTCCTCCTACCCCAACCAATTAAGAAGAACACTATATATCTCCCCTCCTTTTTCGGTCAAAGAATCTTGGCACAACCAGCACAAACAAACTTTGCTAACAGCTTTAAACTTGGAAGGCCCGCTTTTTAAATATTTGCCGCTACATAATTGAAACAGCTGTTTTAATGAGATACCTACTGTCATCATTTTACCCTGGCTGAGCTGGGTGACAACAAAGCAGTAATAACGAATTCAATAATAATTAACTCGGGTCATCTGCTCATCTGTCATGGCTCATCAGCTTTAGGGAGAAAAATCCCAGTGAACTTCTCTCTTTTGTGAGCTTTCCAAAACTCCGCAATAAAATGCTTAGAGAGGACTCTAGGTAGCCCTTCAAAAGTTCTAAGCAAACTGGTAAGTAGGTTAATTAAATTTTATGCATGTTTAAATGCTAATGATTACATTCCTAACATTACAGTGTAATCTGTTATGGAATGATGTCATGCAAGCAGTGGTTTTTAGTGCCTAACACATTTCCATCCTGATGTGGAGAAGCTCTGGATCATTTGTCGGAGGGCAGGAAGTTGACAGTAGTGTTTCGGAGCCAGGTTTTACATTTAGATCCTCTCCCTCTCTTTTGAATGTTAAGCAGGGGAGTTACAGAAAGCCACTGATTTTATGCCTACTGCCACATCACAGAGGGTGATCCAACATACCCACGGCGAGTTTTCTTTAGCTGCACAATAAATAAATAAATATAATAGCAATTCTGGGGAAAGCAGTAAGGATGGCATTCCTCCCAAATTGCTCTCTCCCCAAAAGAAAAAAAAAATTTGCGACTCACTCTGAGGTAGGTCCTTTTTGTGACTTTTTCTTTTTCCTTTTTCATGGAGATGAAGATAGTTTTTCAGAGATTAAAAAGTATTCTTCTAAGAGAAATCAAAGGCATTGGTGTATGTATTTTGGGGTTTTTTTTGTGAAATGATTTTGAGTGAAAAATTTAATATCTATGAACATAGATTTTTTTTTTTTTTTGAGGGAAAAAAGCTGGTTCTTGCTTCTATGACAGATTTTTTTTTTAACTTAATTTGGATCAGCTTATGAATTCTTATTTTAATAAAGCTATGGGATAGCTGCTGCAAGCTTCTGAGCTTATTTTGCCATTTTGCTTTCAGTGAAACCCGACCATGCATATAATTTAGGAGGCAGGTATCCTTGGTTCATTGATAATCCCTACCTGTATACTAAACATTTTTTAAAAATTAAAAAAAAAAATCCAACTCCAAAAATTTTAAATGGCACTAACATATTTTTGTCCTGTCAGTAATACTATGACCAGTTCCATTTTGAGAAGGGGTTGTGCTGTACACTGGTTTTAAAGGCAGCAGTAACAATTATCAGGTAAAACATCAGAATTTTTCCAACATGCTAGCTGAAATCTCAGAACTACTTTCAGCGATGCAGTGTGACATGAAAAGTGAAGTAACAAGTGATTATTACAGGATCACCACCACATATGTCATCTAATTAGACATCTAACATTACCAAAATCTCCGAATTTGTGAGAAAGAGCCTTCTATTCTTATCTCGCTTTCTGGACTTTTTGGCAAAATCTGATATAGTTAATTTTTTTTTCTGCTGAAAACTAAACATATTGACTACTCAAGAATAATAATGTAAAATACATTATTTAGTTACTAGATTAAAATTATTCCTAGGTATAATTATTAAAGAAAATTAGCAAGTTATTTATTTCTGAATAATGGCAAATAAACCATCCAGAGGAAGAAGATGTTTTGACAAAGAGCTAGGGAATGCTAAATAAATGAAGGGGAAAATTAATTTTGAAATCTGCCGACATGAATGCTTTCTTTTGTATTTTGAAAATAAGAAACAGGGTTATATTTGTACTACTCAGCTAAAGGACATAAAGAGACTTAAATCACGGTATTGCAGTAGCAGATGTGATGCATATTTCCAGAACAAAGGCTTTGAAAATTGGTATGATGACTTCAGACTGAGGTACATTCTGTGTAAATTAAAAATATGCTATTATTTTTAGGGCAGGAGACAGTAAATATGACCATGGTGTGTAAGGATCTATTAAAAGCCTAACAGTAGATATTTTAAAATAAAATAATTTAATCTTCAAATATTGATTACAAAAAGCACTTCAAAGAACTGCAGCACAAAACTAATAATGTAAATATAAGCTTTACTCTAAAAGTGTTTTGTTATGTGTTTTAGGCAAAATACTGACATAAAATATTATTTTCCATTTCCCCCCATATTTATACAGTAGGTCATGACACCCCAGAAGCATTGAAGAGAAAAAAAAAAAGTTTTCTTCTTGTAATTCAAGATTATACATTGAATATGTAGTAAATTTTGATTTCTGGATGACACCCATGGAATCAAATTCTGCTGTCTTCAAACCCATTTTTTGAATTTTTTTTTTAAGGTAGATTAAGCTACTTTGCATAAAGTAAAATCTGTTGAAAAATTATCATTACTTAATACATTTTGCGAGAATTTACTAGTTTCAATGAAAACCCCAGTGTAAAGATCTGTCTGTGGTGGAAAGATGGTGTTAGTGGCCGAAAGCACACCAGAAATTACATGCAATCAGCCTTTTCTACTCAGTGTCTCCTGTTATAAGCAGTTCATGTCAGTAATTAAATGTTTGTGGGCTAGAAGAAGGAACAACTCAAAAGTTTTTTGGGTAGCAGATTTGACGAGGACTCGTGGGTTTAGTATTTATTTTAAATCTAACAGAACCACCACAGAGCTCACTCTGTTCATCAAATGTCCTGGCTCTATTGTATCTTTCTTTTCACAGTTAATTCAAGTTAAACAAAAGGGCTTTCAGTGTCAGGTTTCTCTGAAGCAGATGTTGCAGTTTTCAGTTTGTTTGTTTGTTTGTTTTAATACTGAATATTTGCAAACTGATGCTCAGCTGACTGTTAATCAGGCGCTTGGTTGTAATCACATACGGAGGGAGCAAAAATTCAGGGAAGGAAACGCATGGTCCATGAGACCCTCTTGCCGCTGAAAACATGTTTACCAGTTCAACATAGATGCAATGCACTTTAATAATTGGGAACCAGCCGACCCACCAGTATTGACAGACAAAAAATTACTTTCTTCTGCTTCTGCAGTAGCTGCTCAGGCGGTGGGCTTTGCTTTGGGGGAGATGCTCTGCTTTAGATGTGGTTTTGGGCAAAATGAGGAACTTCAGGAGAACCTGAATTTCTCCTGACGGAGAGATGGGTGTGGGTCAGAAGGGGCAGGAGAACTCATCCTGTGGGACATTGGGAACTGGCAAATATGATGTGTAGAGCCTGACTGAAGTCCAGGTTCTATAGGAAGCTGAAACTCAAGACGACACCCACCCAACTGAAATAAAGAAGTGGCAAAAGCTCTGCTTCAAGTATGTAAATCATTCATATGGCACAAAATCAGTGTATTTCAGAGTTCTGCTGACTTTTTTTCAACCAATGGTGCTGTTTGCACTCTTTGTTTTGTTTTTCATAGCTCGTGTTTTTTACTGTATTATGCCAGAGACAAGAGATTAAATGATACCTAGATATACTAGTGCAGTATCCTGTTATTTTTAGCCTCTCATGTGTGGACACCACATGACCAAACAGATCCTATATCTCAGGACTAAAAAATGGAAACCATAACTAACTCTCTTCTCCCTTCTCTTTTTCAGTTCCTTTCCTTCTGTGTAAACAAATTGAACAATTCATGTTCAACCCTGATTCATTGGGGTTCATTGCCAGAGTCCTCAGTCCAACATAATGGTTTATGGTGTTAAAAGTTACTTGAGGGAGGGTTTGTAAGTTCTATTTAGCCTAACCTTCTTCCTGGAGTATTCCCACAGAAATGACATATAGAAAACTTTCATGTGGATAGTTGAATCAAGAAAAAAGAGTCACAGTTTTACATATATATATATTTGAGAATAATTTTGACACAAAAATTCTCACATACAAATGTACTCTTGAATGGAATTTTCAGAAGAAAAAAATAATCACCCCTGCCTCTTCTCAATTATGTCTTCCTTTTTTCTCAGTCTAAAATACTGGTGTTATACCTAATTTATGAAAAAACCCAAATGTCTAGGTGAATCTTGTAAAGGAATTTTCACACTTATGGCACTATCCTGAAGAAGCAATTCCACATATGTGAACACTAGGGTATTTGTAACCTGGGAATTACACTGTCAGGATTATTTCTAGTTTTACTAGTATTATAAAATTAACTTAAACATCTATATACAAGCAGTTTAAAACAACAGATATTTGATAAAAAATTAAGTTATAATCAGATAAAGTGTTTATATTAATGATTACCATGAAGATTCTTGTTCTTTTTTTTGCATATATTTTATTAGTGTTATGATTTTGTGCGTCACTGTGTTCTGAGAAGGATCTTCTCTCTATGCAGCAAGAAAGAAGAAAAGTTGTTAATACTGTTGCAGAAGACACATCTGTATATTTATGAGCTAAAGACTACAACAGCTACAAAACTTGCATAGCAAACAATTACTCATAAAATTCACACTAGGGAAAAAAATAATTTGTTTTTCTAAATATGAAGTAGGAGTTTACAACTGGATACAGTATCCCACAGGTCTTCTAAAGGAAAGAGCCTTGTACAATACTACTGTGGAGGTAGTGAACATCTCTTCTTGTAACTAAATGACAACTGCAGAAATTTTAAATAGGCTGGGGAAATGACAAACAAACAAATAAACTAAGATTTTGACTGTAGTTACAGTGGTGTAATTTCCTATGTCCAAATTTGAGGCATTTCTGACATGAAAGCATTTGCTCAGGTAGTGCTTGAACTAAATATATCCTGTTTTTCATGGCTTTTACATAGCTCCCATGCAGATGCTGAAGGCAACTTACATTTCAACAGCTCAGAGCATGAGAAGAGCACCACAGAAATATTCATGTTTAATACTGATTAACTTTTTGAGAGTGTACAATTTCCCTTGTTATTCCAAAGGGTGCAGGTTTGATCTCAATAAGTCTAGTGAAAGAAGTCAATCTGTTTCTTACTGTGTTTAATAATTTCTAAACCCCCAAAATTTTGGACCCATTTCCAGATATCCAAGAGGAATTTTGACAAAGCTTGGACTATTTTTAGTCTGATGAAGGAAGAACTTCCCACGTCACAAATGCTCACTTTTATTTTCAAACACTCAGACTTTTCTACACTTCAGAAACTGCTGGGGTGTTTCTTTGAGAACAGATTTATTTCTGTGTACAGGTGCAGGTGGACAACAAGCCCAGTGTGGCATCTACACCTCATGCAGAAGCCAAGAGCCAGTGGTGTTGTAAAGTGCTATAAGCTCAGGAAGGCCACGTTCCTCAGCCTTATCTCACCATCACAGCCTCTGGCTCTTACTAAAGGTTTCTTTTATGGTTTCTTTTATGACCTCTAGAGACTGGAAAAAAAATTCTTTCCAATATTCACACATAAAGTTATTCTATGTATAAGGGATAAAATCTAAAGCGCTGAAGTCAATGTGAAACTTTGCTGTTAGATCAAAAGCATTGCCTGTTTCTTCGTCTGGGTGGGCAAAGCATGGAAATATTTTCAAGTGCAATGTACAATTTCCCTTTCTCTTACTTATTGAATGCATGAACAATGGAAACCTTTCCTATTAAAATGAACAAAGTATCAAGTTTTCCAGTTCCTGGGATTTTATATTCCAAAATTTATTTTATTTGCAAAACAAAAAATCCTGTTTCTATCAAGTTGGGTGAGACAGTTTCAAACTCGGAAATTGCCTCTGCAATATTTTAAATATCAAATTTTTTCCATTAATTTTTACATCTTATTTATCTAATGTTACATAGATTTTGTTATTTTGTCACATCTGTTTCACTATAAGAAATGCCATGAATACTGCTATTTTTTAATTGAAAATCATAAGGACAGATGATACACAATGCTGAGGAAAAAATCTTTTTTTTTCCCTTAGACTGAATTCTGTTCTTACAATTCTGTTCTTACAATAAAAAGATTACTTTTTATTCAGATTGTAAGAACAGAATTTAATACTTGATATCTTTTAAGAAATACAGCTTACTGTATTTCTTAAGAAAGACAGCTTACTGTATTTCTTATCTAATTATTAATTTAAAGTCAAGTTCTGAGTTTTAAAAATTCATTTACTAGGTTAATAGGAGACTGCTATTTGCAATAGTATGAATAAATAGTATTTGTTGATATATGGAGCTATAAATCATATTTCCTGTACTTACTAAATATGATAAGAAATGTTGTATATTGCGGCTCTGGAAAGGGAGTTGTTGCTTGATATTTGTGCCCTAGAGATAAGGGGGCAGAGGGAGAGAAACAAAGAGAAGGAGGGTTCTTGAGAGGTCCTTCACCTTTTAATACTGACCAGAACTGAAAGAGTAATGAGTTCACTCCCTGCCCTGGAGGAGCCTCCTGTTGTTGGTGTACAATGTCACCAGTTGTTCCATGTTCACACACGTAGCTCTGTGTAAATGGAATAATCCAAGGAGAAAGACAAGTGCTTCCTGTGAGAGTTAATGAGTCACAACTCTGCCTCAGTTGAACAATCTTACCAACATTTTGATCCCCTCCCACAATCTGGTGAGCAACAACATAATTAGATTCACCTCTAAAATTTATTTAATACAATTTGACAATCCATTCCTGTTCAGCCAGTGCATTTATGCCTGTGATTAATTTCAATACAACTTGATGTGCTAAAAATAGCCTTTACATGCTATATATTTTCCATCATTAAGGTCTGGCAGACAGATTGGCAAAGGTACTTGGAAGCTGAAGAATGCCAAGGGATCTTGCCAACTGGAACTAGATACAGGAGACAAGTGAGTCAAGGGTCAAGACTTTATGCAAAAGTAGGCCCGTCAATGACTGAAGATGCTCATGGAAACAAAAAACAAAAAACCAAAAGCAAACCAACAGAAGCAGTAGAATAATACGTGACTACTTGGTTGTATAATCTGAATTAGGATCATGCAGATCTGGGTACCAAAAGTATGAGCTGAAGTTAACCACAAAAAAGTACTGTTTTCTTTCTAGCAATATCCATGCCATGAGGTTTGTTTTCCTAGAAAACTCCAAGAGTTCAGTTAAATATTAGTAAAATTCAGGCTGCAGGACTGACACAAATACCTGAAAAGGTGCAGAAGCCCTGCATATTCTAAATAAATAAATAAATAAATAAATAAATGTACACATAAACCTACTTACCCGTCCATGATGCATTAATTCCTTGTAAACTTGTATGTTGGACTGGAAATGCTTTTAAGCTTAATATTGAAAGCATTTTTGAGATGCTCTGTTTTAAGTATTACACAGCTGAACATCTGGACTCAAATAATATTGACTATTGATCTTAGCTGGCTAATCTGCTGAGTCTGTTTGGAATGCTAAAATTTAGCACATCTATAAATTCTTATTAGGATGAACATCATTAATACAAGGATATAAATAAATATGTAGCATTCATTATGTTCCTCCATGTATTCTATATTATAATAATTAAACCTGACCACAAACATTGTATTTTTGATCTTTTAGTGTAGAAGATGCATTCCAGTTTTCAAAGTGAAGCTGGAAATTTTAGGTTGTGAGCAGATACAAGTAAGGGCTCTCTAAGCAAGGACCTTGGGTTTTATCTAATCAATTAGATAAGATCCCTTTATCAGTGGGACAATTGGCATGGACTGGGCACAGTTTGGGATAAGCCATTTGAAGGAGAGGATGATATTTGTGTAAGGTAGGAAGCCAAGGAGAAAAAAAAAGATCAATCAGAGATGTGACCTAGAAGCTTTCTAGATGAGTAAAAGGAGCAGGCAAGTTATGGTATAATATAGTCAATGGAATCACTTGAAGGAATTTAAAAAGGGCTGTTTGGGGCAAGAGGACTACATGAGGATAAAGGGCACGAAGCCTGAGATTGACTGTAATTATAAAAAAGGGTGAAAAACCATGGAGAGACACACAAAATGTGGAAAGGACAGGTCAGAAGGGTGAGATGAAAGGGGTCACACTTCAAGGACAGGTGAGAGAATTTGCTCCCATTACCAAATCCACAGGAAAACAAAGTGAAAGCTCTCTGAGTCACATCATGCCACTACAAACATTCTCGAGAAACCAACCCTGCTCTAGTGCTAATCAAAGCAAATAATCAGATACTGAGAAATTCTTACTAATGGCTGAAACTTAGATGCAATTAGTGTAGAAATTCTCTCCTGCTGAAGACCAGTGTTTTGCTATAGTAGTACAAGACAAAATGTTTTGTTTCCAATTGTAATTTTACATATAATCTGCTTGAAATAATATGAAGTTTTCAAGGTTTGCTTTTCAAAGAAGTAAAACTCATAAATAAGGTCTCTGTGCAAATATAATTCAGCTTCCTTGCATGTGTGAGAACTTGGTGCATCCATTTATTGCTCTTCCTTCTAGACCTTTGCATTCCAAATCAGGGGGAATGTGATGGAAAATGCTGCCTTCTCACTTTTGGCATTTCTGGATGAGAAGAGCAGCTCTCAGGAGTAAATTGAGTGCTACCAAGTAATGCTGCTCCACTTTCCACATGATGCAAGCCAAGTCCTCTGAAGTACATATTCAGAGGAGACATTAAAGGTGTTGTCCTTTTCAGAGGACAGCTTGAAACTGAATAATTGGATCTGTAAATACATCATGGACAAGAGATACTCTGTGTCCTGTAGTCTGAGTGCTCACTCTTACAACTCGAATCACTAGTCTTCACTATTTTGACCTTTTCTGTATGTCAAATGTTAGTTGTAGTTGGAGGAAGGTAGACTCAAGTCATCTGAGTAATTTTTGCCTGATGGAAGATAGTCTGTGTTCAACAGCACAGTAATCCAGAACCTAAATTGATATGATTTTTTTTTTTAATTTTAGAAGCCCTCGGCCATAACCGATAACATAAAAATTAACTGAAAGCAAAACAGTAAAGAAAAAAGAGGAGAACTTTAACCAACAAACTCTTAGCAGATTGATGCTGGTATTTCAATGCATACCAGGAATTTCTCTTTAATTTTTCTTTGACTATTCACCAGATTTTTTTCTTTGTATGTTATAAACTCTTAGAAGCTTATAGAGGCTTGAATTCATTCTAAACAGGAAGACATAACTCATACAAGGACAGAATTTCTCCTTAAGTTCTGTGTTTGTTTTACCATCTGGTCTTTCTAGTCCATGTCTTAGAACCACTTGACAATAAACTAAATTCCATCTTTTTCATTGATTAACCTTATCTTTAAAAGTGCAAATAAACTATTACTTTGAGTGAGACAGTACAAATTATGTTGACCAGACTTTAGGCTGGCACATGAAAGCTACAGAAGCCAGACTGAAATGGCCCAAGTTACTATTAAAAAAAAAAATCTTCTTTTATGTATGTATTTATTTATTTAATGTTTCCTTTTTTAGATTATGAGTTATGTTCTTTTTAAAAATAATTCAGAAACACTGATCCTAATTGAATTCTGATGCAAACAGATGTATCTGGGTGGTAGAAGTGGGGACAAGGTACCTAGGAGGATGACAGACTCATCACGTACACCTGCAGCAATGCAGTTTGGATGGCCTTACCTTGACTGCAGCTGGAACTGGGAATGGATGAGCTTCTTTAGTTGCATCAGGAGGCTGAGGAAAACTTGGGCCCACTAAAGAATGTGGAGTCACTAAAACGATGTGCTGCATGGCAAAACCACGTGAGAGTTCCTCTGTGCCTGGGGGTAGGTGGTACATCTGCTTTTAGGCTTCCCACATGTCTTGTGGCAGAGCTCTAGAGAAAGAAATGCCATCTGCAGTAGAGGATGACCAGGATTGGGACTACTCTGTAAATTGAACATATCCATAGGGCTGGATGAGATGCATCCACCAGTGCTGAGGCGGCCTCCCAATGTCTTTGTAAAGACATTCTCCATAATGTAAATTCTCCATCTTTACAGAGAGGTGGTGGCTTTAAGTAGACATGAGACAAATATTACATCTACCTTTAAGGCAGAAAGACAAAACCAGGGAATGGCAGGCCATAATGTCTTAGTTCTGGAAGGACTGTGGAGGAAGCTCTCATGACAGCTGTGTTCACGCACCTGAAGGACAAGGAAGAACTAGGAACAGTCAGCATTTATTAGTATTGACAAATAGTACTTGACCAACCTGGTTTTCTTCTCTGATAATCTGTGGGTAGGGAGAGGAAGGCAGTAGTTGTGTATTTTGGATTTAGCTAGGCTTTTGGCATATGTCTTTTGAGCTGAAATGGGAAGGGGATGGAAAACTGGCTCAGCCATCAGGATCAAAAGGTATTTATCAATAATTCAGACTATAGTTGCTGTCTGGATGGTGCTCTTCAGTCTCAGTACTAGGACTGATGCTGCTTAATGTCTTCACCTTTGACATGGTCAACAGGATAGAAGACACCCTCAGAAACTGTGTAAAAGGTTTCAGATCAAGGAAAGCGGTCCTGGAGGACAGGAGTGCCTTCAAGACAGATTGTGACAAGAAGGAAGGATGGAGCTATGTGAACTTCATTGAGTTAAAAAATGAGAAAGTCCTGCACTTGTGACAGACTCTCTCTAGGCAACACCGCATTCTGGGCTCAGGCTGGCTAGATAACATCTTTGCAGAAAATAATGTGAAGGTCCTGAGAAGCAAACTGAACATGCTTTCTTTTCTCAAGGCAGGGAAGAGATCCATAACATGCTGGGATGCATTATCAAAAGAATAGTTAGCAGCTCAAAGAAATTGTGAGCCATGGAAATCCATTTAGACAAAAGCAAAAAAATTTACACTCTGATAGGTATTAGACAGTGCCATAGGTTACCCTAGGAAGTTGTGAAAGTGTCATCTTAAAGATATTTAAATTTTGATTATATGGGGCCATGGCAAATAAGATATAACTTGGAAGTTAGGCTTGCTTTGAGCAGGAGGGTGGACTAAATACCTTCAGGGATGGCATAGTTTTGGTTCTCAGTCTAGGTCATGGAATCACCAAATCACAGAATGGGTAAGGTTTGAAGGGACCACTGGAGGTTGTCTAGAGCCATCTCCCTGCTCAAGCAGGGTCCTCTAGAGGACATTACTCAGGAATGTGTCCAAACAACTTTCAGTTATCTCCAGTAACAGAGCCTCCACAACCTTCCTGGGCAGCCTGTTCCAGTGCTTGGTCACTCACACAATCAAGTTTTTCCTCATGTGCAGGTGGAACTGCCTGTGCATCATTTTCTGCCCATTACCTCTTGTCCTATAGCTCAGCACCACCAAAAAGAGCCTGGAAACATTGTCTTAGTACCCTCCCTTGAGATACTGGTAGACACTAATGAGGTCCCCTCTCAGCTGTCTCTTCTCGAGGCTGAACAGACCCAGCTCCCTCAGCCTGTCCTAGAAAGGGAGATGCTCCAGTCCTTTAATCATCTTCGTAGCCCTCTGATAGACTCACTCCAGGAGCTGATTTGGTGCACCTCAAGGAACAGCACGTGTGAGGGTTCCCAAAGTAGACTATATTTTGCATCAACCTACTTGCCTGGAGAACAGCTAGTGATGAGCTACATCCAGTATATATATGTATTCTGATTCTCCAGAGTCAGAAAAAATATAGTTACACTGCTGCACAGCTGTACCAGAGTTAAGTAGCCCTGAATAAGAAGATTACGCCTTAATTCAACCTGAGTGCTATGTTAACACAGGGAAAATACCTCTGGGATTTCAGACTGTGTCTCTGCCATGGTGCCACACTACGTATGCAGTGTCACTGTTACAGGGAGACCACACAATTATAGAACCTTCTAGTGCCTACAACAGCTCAAATTATGTTTTCCTGATTTCATTCAGGAAAAGGAATATGTAAGGGAGCTGAAATTCAATGCTTCCTAATTTTTCAGAAAAGCTCTATTGATTTAGTGGATAAGCCAATGGAATGACTATGTCCTAAACTCGCAGGAGAAATATGCACATGCTTGATTTCTTTTCCAGTAGGAAAGTCATATAGGATGAACTGCAATATTTAGTTCAAGCCCACAAATAGCAAAATTAGGACTGTTGCTGTAGGTAATAAATTTGTCATTATTCCTGGGAGCATATATCTGATCATTAAAAGCAGAGCTAGTGGTTTAACGGGAAGATGTCTGGCTAAAACTATTACATTTTTCAAGAAATTTCAGCTTTCAATTTTTTCCAGCATGACAGAGAATAAAGATAACTCTAAACTTTAAAATGCATCTCAATGCATTTTGAGCAATGCACTCAGTGTACTTAGAACAAATGGGTTACTATATACAGTGCGAAATAATGTGAAATATTTACATGGAATATGATGCTGTTGCCAATAATATAGCTAATAACCACAATGAGAGAGAAAATGGTCTTGGTGCGTGAGATTTTCTCAGATTTCTGTATTTTGTCATACCCACACAGGATAAGAAGTTGAATTCTCAAAAATAGGGTGTAAGAAAAAAAATCAGCTTCAGGTAATAGCCAACTTAAGTATTTTTTCCAATAGTGTTGAAAGGTTTCACTTTAACTTTAGCTATTTTCAGGTATATTTTGATGGAATTTACATGTCAAAATGGGTAGTTTATATTTTCAAAAATTACATTAGGAAACAATATTAATAATTTCAAAGCCATCCTTCTCACAATAATGCATGTATGTATTTTTTTGCTTAATTTTTATTTTTAAAAATTATATCAATTATATCTTTAAAGAAAGAAGTTTTGAATTCAAAGGATCAATGCTTTTCAACACCACTATCAACATACTCTGATTATCTGAGGAAAAAAGAAATCTGCTTTTTTTCTATTGCTAGCAGTAGAGCCAGTGAAGAGAGGAGGGAGAGCAGGGGGATAAGGTGTTTATCATTTTTGCCTTCTATGGAGGATTTTAATCTTTGTATAACATTGGGCATCAGCTGTAACATGAATGAATTAATCCCTTATTCATATAACTGTTTACTTTTATTATAACTCCAAAGGAAATTAAATGAATTTGACCTGTTTCAGCATTTACAGCTGTGTTCTTGAAGAAATTTTTTTGCAAGTTTTAAAGTTCAAAAAGGTTGTCTTGTGTTTTGGGTTTGTTCTATTTGAAGACAGAGACACAAGCAAATTCATCTGAAAGAAAGTTTTAAATTTGCCATTTTTTAAATGAGTTCTGCAACCATTTTGTATATATTTACATCTTTTCCCCAAGAGATGACAAGTTAGGTTTGGAAAGTAAACTCCTTTTTTATCATGCTACTATTTCCAAAACCAAAAAGGGAAATGCAATTGCATTTGCTTTCTCTGTTTTGATGATAGTCTAGTGCAAAAGAAATTTGGAATTAGACTCTCTGGTGTGACCAGCTCTGTCCAGACATTAATGAAGAGAACAAAGAAGATATGAACTAATCTCACTTCATAGCCTAGCATGGCATCATTGCTGAGATGGTCCTATTGGTACTTATAATAAAACAGATAGTCAAATGCAAATTCCTTAAAGGAAAATGAAACCTTCTCCATATTCTTATCTGCCACTGTTAGCATTTTCTTAGCTTTCCTCCTTTCAGAATGGTCTGTGGTAAACTATCAGAAAATGAGTAAAGAAAATGCCTAAATTTCATGCATACTTGCATAGACCAAAGACATTATCATTGTGATACAGAATGGGATTGGAAAAATATGCAGCCCTTGGAAATGGATTAAATGCACATACATTTTGTAATGAGTGACTGTGATAAAAGTCAAATGAATTATAATAAAATATAGAGTTTTAAAAAAGAAAACTACTCAATGCATAATGTTGCTAAGAAAACATTTAACAGTTTTTCACTGCACGCTATTGTCAAAGTAAATAACTACCAAAGACAAACTTACAAAGTGGTTTTAACTCTAATGTGATGCAGAAAGTCAGCCATTTAATTTGTTAATTAGTATTATGCCAGAAACTATCTATTCAATATGAAGCAAATATGTTTACAATCTTATCTGCCATCTGTTTAATAGATGGGAGAATACTTAGAGCTGGGATTCTCAAAGAGGGCTGTTGAAATTTTGTTTTACAATTAGTGGAGCAGATTTTTTAATTCTAAAGGAGTTTTTCATGCTCAGGGAGCACCTCTATGAAGGAAACTACATTACAATGCTGCTGTTCAAGATTAGTGATTGCTTATAGCTGTTTTCTGGCAGATGCTTCCAAAATGCAGAAATACATATATATTTTAAGATATATATAAAAAAAAAAAAAAAAGAAAAAAAAAAAAAAAAAAAAAAAAAAAATAAAAAAAAAAAAAAAAAGCATCCTTAGAACCAGAAGATTAAAGCAGGTTTTGTGAGGAGTTTTCTGTGACCAGTTTTCATGGCAACAATATATGGGTCTAAGTACTTTCAGCACTCTTCATATCTTTCTGTAATCAGCAATTTTGCAAGCTTTCTTACAAGGAAGCCCACAATTATGCAGTACACTAGCCATTAAAGTGAATTCTCAAGGTGCTTTTTAAACTGCATATTAAGAACGGGTATTAAATCATTATTCGGGAGGTGGATGAAAATAAAAGCCTAGATAAGAGAGCATTCTTCCTAGGATTACAACTTATTTCTCTGCCCTGTTTTAATGTATTTTAATTTTGAGAAAGGCTCTATTATTGCCCAATACTGACTACTATTATTGTTATTATATATTAGAAGACAAATTTAGTCCAGACAGAAAGGTTTTTCTTTTCTGAAAATTAAAAATATTTTCATGTTTAGTTTTTAAAGATCAAAAAAAAAGAGTTGAGAAAAATATTAATTTTAAACATAGGTTTTGTAGCTTTTAAAATTATAATTTTAATGTCAGTGATTTGTCAGGACTGCCTTTTTAGATGTAATTTACTTTACTGAGTATTAATGAAACATCTATTTGACACCAAATGTGAGAGACATACTTTTAATGTAATGCTAAACTTACCATGACTCAAGGATTTTTATATCTAAGGATTTTTATATCTCACAGCAAACTTGAAACTAGGCAAATTTTCCAAATGGGTGTGAGCTAAATGTAAATTATTTTCATAATAAAGCTGAAAATTTTTTAATTTCTTAGAATTTTTCAATTTATATATGACTATTTTTAAGACAATAATATTTTTATTTTTAAGTGTAAAATAGTTACAGCTGCACAAATAAAATATGATGTTTACAATTTAGTAAAATAAAACCATTAAAATTTTCAGAGCAGAGGTGTGCTCCTTACCAGAATGGAGAATGTTTTCAAAAAGCCTTCTTGAAAATTTTTTCCTACTTTATTTTCAATAGAATTGATTTTGCTCACTTTCTTTACCTACCTGCTGAAAGCGACAAACTTTTTGTGCAGGATTTATTTACACCCCCTTGTGTACATCTTATTTTCTGGAAACATTTGTGAGATTTTACGGAGGCACGTGTCAACAGGTGAGATGGTGGCACAAAGAAGGGTGAGGATTTTGTTGGGTTACTGTCTTCTGCAGGACAGCGCCGCTTGAGGTTTGAGCCGTAAGTCCCAGCTTTGCACACCACACCGCTCATTCTCACCGAAGGGCAGTGTAGCAATCTGTTTCTGTCAAATGGAAGTATTTCTCCTCTTCCTTTTCAGGCAGCAGGTAAGAGCATTTCCCTTAAAAACTTATCTCTCCCTCACTGCCCCTGCCCCCTGAGACAGTAACAGTTAATTGTGAAGAAATTTGCAGCACAACATCACTTTCAAAAGGACATTCTGAATTTTAAAGCTTTTGTACAGAATTGTGCAGAACTGACCTCTTAAGCTGCATATCCTGAAGCAGCTTGGTGAAGGGGGAGAAGAAGGAAAGCTTTTCTGAGCCCTGGGACCCCTCTATGTAAACAAAATCCTTTGTAGCATGCCCAGCTTACTCTCTTGACATTTTTTTTTGTGATACCTTTATGCGACAAGAGAAGAATTGGGTGGGGAGATCCAGCTACTTTAGTGTAACAGGATTTTGACCCTAGTACTTCCACAGCAGTGAATGTTTAACCCCAAGAATATCTGCAGCTGCTAAATATATGTATTTATAGAAAACGAAACAACAGCAACTGGTTAGGTCAGGAACTCAGCATCTGTGATTTGGCTGCAAAGACTTTAATATGCACACTCCATCAGTTCTACCTCTCCTCCTTTTCCCTTCTTCTCCTAAAATTAATTGCATTTCTAGCTAACAAGGTTTAGTTACAGAGGCACCTGACTCCTTCAAACCTTTTGGACACAATACAAAAGTCCAGCAGTAGACATTACAGGATTAAATCCATTGTAACATTCTAAAAATCAATTCATCTGTTCCTAATAGTGTTTCAATAGTATCCTAGTAACCTTTTCTGTGAAGCTTCATATGGTCTGTATTTGCAAACACTATTAAAAAAGGCCTTCTTGCTTTCAAAAAAAAAAGCTAAATCTCTTCACTGAGCTGCTGGAGAGGTGCAGACTCCAATGTGGGCAAGTGTATTTGCCAACATGCCATATGGGAGCCATGGTTGGGACTTTTTTTTTTCTAGAATAATTAAATGTTGATGGCAGAGTTCAAATGGATCATTAAAATTCAAAAGTGTAAGAAACAGATTTTTTCTTATGTTGCTGAACGCTCCAGAGGGCTGAATAGCTAGCAGAAGTGAGGCAGGCTGCAGCAGTGATCAGCGTGTGCTGTGATGGTACTAATTTGATCATAATATAGTCATCTCTGAAGATTACAGCTATTCAATTAAATATTCTAATTAACCTGAAGTATTAGGCAAATGATACTAATTACAAATATTCTCCTGAGATTCACAGCAATGAAAATCCCACTTGCAACTGATACTTCTAGCCAATGTTTCGTAACACAATGTCCTATATCATAGGCTTTCAGAATATTAAAATGCAGTTAATTTGCCTAAACCTCATTTGTTTAATGGCATTAGCATTTTGTTTGAAATTGTAATAAACGTACATCCCGCTTTCAAGTAAAATTTAAAATGAGTGTACTCTTGGGGTAACTTAAGATTCCTGTTTACAGACCTAGCACTTTATTCAGTAAGCGGAACAGTTTGAGCTTAACTTTCAGCCATTAAACATATTGAAATTGTTTAAAAATGCTAATAATTTGTCTTTTCAAATAAGAAAAAAAAAAGGATATTTTGCAGTAAAATTTCATTATGTTACCCATGTGACCAGTTTCCTACTGTGAGGGCCCCAATGCTTGAACTTGCCTTGTAGTTTTTTAGTAGAATGTTTGTCTTTTGTAGGTTGTTGGTTTCTGTTTGCTTTTTTAACTCCCTCTCCAGACAAAGCCGCAGGGACCTTCTTTTTTCATTTTCTGCCTTTCTCTCTCTATTCTCTTTCACACTGCACGTGGACTCCAGGCTGGGGGTGCCGTGGCTTTTTTTGGAGGCTCTGATCCCTGCACGGTGCTCCTGCACACCTTGCACTCAAGTGCTCTTCCCAAGTCATTTGCAGGGACAGCCCAGCTACTTTACCTATTACTGCACTGAGAATGTAACCTGGTTGTCCGTATGAATTAGGTAGAATGTTACTTGGAAAATACAGCGCAAGGTAGATCTCTTGGCTACAAAAATACACACACACACACACAAAAAAAAAAAACCCAAAACAAAAAAAACCCACAAAAAACTCCCCAAACAAACAAACAAACAAAAAACCACACACACACAAAAAAACAAACCCAAGAAACCCCAAAACAAGCAAAACAACAACAACAAAACAAACACAAAAAACCCCCAAACCCCGGGGCTCCTGACCACCTTATGTGGTGAGGTTTGTTTGTTTGTTTGTTTTGTGGTGGCATGAATGGGGAAGACAGACATTACCCACCAACATAAGTGGCTACTTAAAAAATAATCAGTTTGTAGCAGTTATAGAAACAGAACAGACAGCAGGTTTCAAGTGCTCTTTATGAGCCTCTTTTGTGCCCATCACCTTGTTAGAAGGCTAAAGGAATGGGAATGTTTCTGGCTTTCCACATATTGCCTGTTGATATGCAAATAGCCTTTCGAGTAAAGAGATCACAAAAAAATGCTTCCTAGTTTTATTGTTATATTCTATATTATTATTAATACTGTTGCAAAGGTTTATAAAAGTTTAACTGGTATGACCAATGTCTTCCTGTGATTATATTCCCCTTCCTCAGATCCCAATGTACTTGTCTGGAAGAGAATAAAAATACTAATCCTCTACCTGGTACCTCAGCCTGTGAGGGCTAAAAGCAAATGAACAAAAAGATTTTCAGAATTTCAGGATTTTCAGAATCCCACTGTCGAACTACAGCATTGCAAACAAAGCTAAAGCAACTTTACAGTATGAGTGACTGCAATTTTCATTTTGCAATTGACCAAAGTATAATTCAGTGTTTGTACTGGAAACACTGGAAGAATTTGTAGCTGAGCAGACCTTTCCACGACAATTTCTAAAATATAAAGAAAAGCAAGTACTACTTCTCTTCAGATCTCAGAAAATTTAGAACAATTTGCATCTGAAACACACTGGAATCATTGGACCTAAACTTGTAGAAGAGGGAGACTGCAGAGATGGCATCATGCTGCCATATGACCTTTCACGGAGCAGGAAGGAGACACAAGGGAGCACGTAGTAAACTTGGGATAAAAGAAAATCCTGGGCAGACTGTGTGCAGTCCTTGAGAGACATGTAAGGACTGCAGGTTTTGTCTGGTTGCTCGATTTTGATGCTTTTCTTTGGTTGCTTACTTTTAACCCTTACATAGCTGTTTTTCCTTTTGTGCTATTGGAGCTTGTTGAAATAATTAAATTCCCCTCTTTCCTTACAGAATTAATTGAGGGTTTATAACACCTTATTCTGACTTGGAATCAGCTGATAGCTTGCAACTCTCCTTAGGTCCAGCACATACATTAGTATGTACTTAGATTTTGGAAGAGGATATAACATGCATTTAATCAATTTGTATTAACTCAGATCCATATAGCAGAAATCTCTATTTAGAAGTGTACTTCCACTGGACTGAGCTTAAGAAAGCTTTGGACAAGCATGCAGAGGTGTAAAAGGAAGAGGGAAGATGCATCTGCTCTCTTTTTTGTTGTGTGCTGTGGAGGACTGGACACATCCACTGACATGGAGCAGCAGCAGAGGGAAGGGTGTGACTCACAGAAGTGTGGCACAGCATGTACAGCAAATTGCTCTCACTGAGCCTGCTCAAATGGGACAGGGAATTGAAAATGAGGGGATGGCTCAGAGATTGCAGGAAAGGTGTTTTCCTGGTCCAGATGCCCATTTTGGCTATTAATCTCAGCCCTTGTTTAAATTCATGGTAGAACTGTGAGATGAGCAAAGCCAAACAAGCAAACACAAGGCAACCACCAAGGGATGGCTAAGGAGAAAAAAAAAACAAAACAAAACAAAAAACCCAAAACAACTGAGGAAAGAGGAAGCAAAAGTGGGGAAGGAGGAGTGGAGCTGTAGAGTGTTCATGTATATCGTGTCCAAAGTCCTGCAGGAACCAGCTTCAGCTCTCTAGAGAATCACTAAATTGCTATGAAGAAATGAGCACATTCCACTACCATCTTAGCCCCTGAACAAAGTGATTATGAATAAAAATACTGTATACACATATGCCATAAAGGAGAATATGTTCACATTGACGTGTAGTGTAAGTGACCAAAATGACACAGTCTTTATTTATTTGGGGATTTAATGCAGTGATCTATAGGTAAAACCTTGAGGGGCAGTGAATCTACTAGAGTGATTTACTTTTATACAGGAAATGAATACACTGATGTAATAAAATTGGAATGTACAGCACTGATCTCCTTGCTGCAGAGTAAGTGAGGAGGAACCAAAATTTATATGAAATAAATATAAGGGAATAATAACTGAACAAGAGTTAATATGACAGAACAAGGAACATATATACAAAGGAAATAAATACAGTGAAATGATATGGCTTCATGGGGAGAGGACATTTAAAGCAATCATTTCACACCTACACAACCAGGAAGCTTGGTAGGTCATTCTTTATAAAGTAGGGAGCAGTGCAGAAAGTACAATGGCAGGAAACATTATTATATTATTAATTTTTGCTCACCACAAATATTACATAGCAAAGATGTGCTTATCTGCAAAAGCTTGGTGGAATCACAGTCAGAGAAAGAAATGACAATGATATGAAAATGGAGGGCTTGCCCAACATGAAGCAAACTCAGGTTGCTCTGTGGAACCTTCAGGGCATTTGGGCTATCACCAGTAAAAGTCATCGAACAACTGCCTCAGTCCAGCTGGTGCAGATGCTGGGGTTTGCCCCAAATCACCCACTGGATAATCAAACCCAAATATCTACTATGGGCGATGATGGTTATAATGAAAACAGGATATAAAACTGAATGAAATGGAGAGTAAGGAATGAGCCAATCTGGGAACTTGGAGGTTTTCTACATGTAGCCAAGGACTGCTTAAATCAGTGATCTGGATAATTATACCTTATTATCAGACTGGCTTTATATGAAGTCAGTCTGTAGTCAGTCTATAACAGTAGTTCTAAGGTAAACACCATAAAAGTAAAGCCAGTTCTATACAAAAGCTCAAGTTCTTGGTTTGACCCAGAGATTACCTGTGTGGGACAAGTGTGGATACTGTGGCCTGTACTATGCTGATGGTTGGGCCATTGGATCTAGTGGTCTGCCTTAGCCTTATACTCTTAAGTCAGACCCAGTTCTTTCTTGGTTCCAGTCAGAAGAGATGGAGAAAGGGGGTAAAATATATGAGAAAAAAAAAAATCTCTGCTTCTGAAACACTCATCCCTGCCTTCATTCTTGACCCCAAGATGCTTTTCTAAGGAAGTGAGGATAGGCCCTCATCCTTGTCAGTTCTGGTTGTGTTGACCCAAAACAGGATAAAGAAATAAATGGCATGACTATTTTCCATATTCTGGATAAGAAAGCTCATAGACATCAGGACCAAGCAAGGGCAGGTTTTGATGCATGTGACCCACAGACTTTCTCCAGTAATGGACATGGAGAAGTCTTCAGAAGGTCTTTATTCTTGACCCATAAACTCTCTGTTGTCTTCCACCCCCAGACAGAGCTCCATGCACTCCAGCAGCTCTCTCACCTAAAGGAAGATTCCTTCTCCTCATAAAATAGTTTGGGTTGGAAGGGACCTGAAAACTTACCTAATTCCAACCCGCCTGACATTGAGCCTGACCTGCCAAGCACGGAAACTTTCCACATTGCTCGAAGGCTGACCCACCCTGGCCTTCCCATCTTCCCATCCTGAATCCTGTCCTTCCTCAAAAGACTGTATGCCACCCATTACGACACTCCAGTCATGGGAGCCAACCCACCACTTCTTTGTGATTCCCAGAGGATCACTGCACTGCCACTGCACAAATTCATCATGTTTATTGCCCACACTGCATTCATTAGTATGCAGTTTTCCTCTTCAGAATTCAGATACAAAGGAGACATAGAAGATAGCTAGAGGATGCTTGATGTAAATAGGTAGTCTAAATAAAAGAGTGATGATCAGCATAGAAATTGCAATTTAATGCAACTATGTTGCTTTTAAAGTAAAATACTACAAAGCATGAAAATGGATTTTACTAAATGGAACTTGTAGCTCTAAAATTACATACCTTTGTAAGAAGCCATGTTAAACTATAGTTAATATTTCTACCCCATCCTAAATCTGAATCTTAACCTTTCTGTCTGCTTGAAGACATTGGTGTTATGCCATGAGTAAATGAGTGAGACCTTTCTTTGTTCTGTAAATTCAGTATGATTTAGTGCTTTGAAATACTATATTGCTGTATTGTGAATAAATGCAACCGTTCAGAGGAGCAAACCTAGAAAGCCATGTCACAGACATTTTTGGCAGTGTTAAATTCTCACCAAAAAAATCAGAGGTTAACTTGTCCTTTCTCTTGGCACTACAGCCTGTGCAGAGCAACAGACCAATGGAAAGAATTTCCTGGGGCAGTGAGTCAAGTTTGTACACATTCATGGAAAAGCATTCCATAAATCCTGTTTATCCAGATGAAGGTTTTATATGCGTATGCCCTGGGTGTATTGCATGCCCTGCTCCTGTTGGAAGGCTGTTTAGGGAACAGTGACCCAGAGCATCTTCAGTAGCTGTCAGAGACTGATCCAGATCACACATCTGAGATGACAGTTTGGATTTAGATATCAGACAAGTTCTAGCAGGTGCCTAACCCGGGGGATCCAAAGCCACAATGAGCCCTTTGGTAAATTCTGCATTCTGTTTCAAACCCCTTTCCTAAATTTTGGAGCAGCCCAAAGTAGGATTATGGGCAGGCACCCATCTTTTCATAAATGCAGGCTTAGATGAGTGTTTTGTGGAATAGTTTCATTGAGGTGTTAGGAGGGATTCGTTGTCAAGGGTTCAACTCTTTAAAAAGAAATTAATCTAGTGGAAAAATCAGGCAATCTTGATAGCTTTACTTGATTCTCTAGCATGTGAAATGTTAATGGGAACCACTCTGCACAGCATCTTATCCTTTATCTGCAAATAGCTGCAGCTTTATCAACTTTATTTTCAACTTATTCTAAATTCACCTAAAATTTCTAATTCCCTTTTTTTCAAATCATAGCTTTCTCTCTCTGATGCCACTCTAGTGACCATCAGGAGTTACTATTATAACTTTGGTTCCTAGAATGGCAGTGTTTTGCCAAGCAGGCCAGCCAAATTGTTGCCTCTGATGATTTTTGGCAGTGAGTTATCAGTCTGTAGGGTCACAAAACTAGCGCATGCATAACTAAATTTGTCTAAGGGAAAAATACAACATTCAAATAACACTTTTAAACCACATATCATGAATTTTTAATATTATCACACTGCTTGCAGCTTCCAGACACCTGCTACAGCCAGAAATCCAGGGAATTTTACCCAAAGTGAACTAGACCTCTATACCACCTCATTTTAGTACTAACATATGTCCTTTTAAAATGTTTATATGTGATTCATAAAGAGTATATTCATTCCATTGTGCATACAGGAACATATGAATTTGGGTGCACATATATATAAGTTGTGTGGGTGTGTGTGTGTGTGAATATTTAGCTATGTACCTGCATCACAGTAATTTTTTCTAGAAAAGCAAACCTTATAAACAGTCTATTACCTATCTGGATGCTCACATCTAGCAGAGGGCCTGTAACTATTTTGAAAACAACCCCCAGTTCTCTAAAATAACAACTGTGCAACTGATGCAAGGAAAATAATTCTACTCAGAATAAAATCAGTATGAAATCAGGCAAGTGTGAATGCCTGCAAAGTAACTATTTTGTTACATCTTTTTATGACATAATTATATTGATCTGAAAGACACTCATGCAGAACCACAACCTTTTCTACCCAAAGAAAAAAACCTGTATAATCTTTTCAATCACTTGATATTCATGGTCTTACTCAAAGGTCTCTGAATATGTCATGTGTGTAATACCAATGCAAAATTTGGCACTATAGTCACTACCAGCAATATGTTTCAATAAGGTAATTTTCTTGCTGCCTAAGAACATCAGCAGGGTGCAATCCTGAACAAAAACAGACTATGACATCTTATTCAAGCATACCTCTGGAGGACAAAACTATACTTTATTAAAGGAAAATGGGATTTCAGGATTGTTTTGACAAGCAGTAAAAGCATGTACCTCACTTTACATACAGTAGAGAGTTTTAAATCCAAAGTGCTTGTGTAGCCATCGTTAAGTAAAGGCTGGAATAAAAATACTGCCATTGTAACTGGGTTATGCAAATATACAAATGAAGCTTTGCAATCTATATTGTATAGATTTTTGTACTGGGCTACATGATATGAAACTAAGTTGTAAAATACAATTTTCCTTCTTTTATCTGTAAAAAAATCCTTTTATTTATACATAAGAAGGAAGCACACCTTTATTCTTTGAATATTTAGCATATATATACTTTTTAATATCAGATATGAGCATTCATTTTCACCAAGCATATTCCGTTTTCTCTTTTGTTTTTATATTTTGCATTAAAATCTTCCTTTTCCTGTGTTCCCCGTCACTTTCATAAGTCATTATTAAAGGAAGGGGAAACAGTCCAAATGATGCTTTTTTTAAAAAAAAACCACATAAATTTAATTATAAAGTATATACATTTTAGTGTTGGATTCTCCCTAGAGTATTAAGATACCAGGTCAGATACTGAATAGTGCTGAACACATCTCTTATGAGATACTAAGCAGTGGTGGTGAGAGATGATAAAATAATAGATTTTTGTCATTGATTTCAGCAGGAATAGAATCACTCCTTAGAACCATCTGCCTTCCTCTAGGGTCATGTTTATGTTTACACTTTTAAGTGGTTGGTGACCATGTGTAAAATCTGTTCCTAAACTTGAAAAACACTGATATAGTGCTTTGTGCATTAGAAACATATTGATATGGAGAGCATGAATTGAGCAGTTTGGCAAGATTGCAAGCTAAGAGGAGGCTGTGTCATTATAGCTCTAAGTGAAAACATAAAAAAAAAAAAAAGTCACTGATACTCCCTAACATTTGTACCATAAATTACCACCAGATTTGTTGTCATTTGTTTATCTGAAAACAGACTTATGCTCTGTTAGTTGAAATCTGTAATGTTTTGTTCCCCAAAAGCAAGCACATTCAGAATAGTATGCAAGATGACAACCATCTCTCCTGGTAATGCACTGTTAGAGTGGATGTAGTACAAGACTGAGCATACTTAATATACACAGTGCCAAGGTTATTTGGAAGATCTTAGCCTAATTTATTTGACTAATAACACTATTAAGCAGCTAATAGGGCGATTTTAACCAAACTGAAATCTTCAAGTTATACAGCTTACCTCAATTATCACCTCTGTCAGATGAGAAATTATTGATGGCTGCTTTGGACTAATCTCCTTGAAATCCATACTGCACTTTATTACTGCTGTTTCTACATATTCAAAATGTGCATCACTGCAAAGGGAAAATGTCATCAGCAAACTGGAGTCTTGACAGCAGGACTGAAAGGGATGCATGCTAAAAGAAATTACAGTGATGGATACTTTGGAATAGCTGTGGCTGTTGAGGTGAGTGATGTTGGACCAAGAGCAGTTTGTAAACCGATTTATTTTCATTTTCATTTTTTTTCCTTCAGAAGAAGCACTTTTGAATTTTTTTTTAAGATGCTAAACTCAGATGTATTTTTTTTCATTTGCACCCCCCCTCATTAAGAAAGTTATAAGACTATTTATGGATAGACTGCTGAAGAAGAGAATGAGTATTTTTACTCTTTGGAGTTACGTAAAAGCTTTGAAGCCATCCCTTTAGTGGCCATGTCTGGGTAGCTACAGCCAGCTAAACTGCTAATTGCTAAAGGCAGTTTCCTGCCAGAAATATTTTGATTTATGATTTATTTCTTTTTCATATCAAATTGTATTGTCATTTTATTTTTTCTGCTTTTACCATTGCTCAGTCCACTAGACACTTGTACATCACTCCCACCCCCAGACTAAAAACCACAGTGTATTCACAGCCAGGTACTACAGAAAATGTTTAGGAGAAATGTCCCATCCTCATTGTCTCTGTGCTTTTTAACCATCTGTGACCTCCCATCCAGGCTCACCCGGTACCTTTCCTTTAGTGTGGTGTCTTCCTCTTCTTGTCAGTAACCAAACTATTTAGTAGTCTTTGCTGTAGCCAAATTCTGGCATTCTGCAGTACAGTTTCATGATTCTTCCTAATATTTGACAGGCATGTTTGAATTATGTACTGGGGAAGTGAATTGGGAAGGCACTCAAAATTATCAAATGACAGAAATTACCACTTTAAAAAAAATATATATATATACATACATGCACATATACAGGTAAAATCCAGTGTCTGGTATCTTATATATGACTAAAATACAATTTTCTATGATAAACGTAGCTGTACTTAACTGCATGCTTAAACATTATAGAGGAAATAATTGTCTTGACCTCTAGCAATGAACAATGCTTGTGCTGAAATGTGAAGATTTATACCCTTGGCATTTCTGTATTTGAAATAACAAAACCAAAGAGGTCACTGTATATTTATATAAATGTGTAGACTAATATAACTTTATTTTCACCTATCTTTTAATATTGACCTATCTCATGCAGTTTATAGCAACTCTTTTATTGCATAAATGTCCAAAAGTAGGAATAAACAGCCAAAACAGGCAAACCCTCTGCAGATTAATGATGGAAATCTTTTTTATGGTCTTTGAAAGAGCACAGCACACATATATGGAGGGTAATGAAAAAGAGTTTGTAGGGTAGGAGGTGCATATATATGATGGGGTGGGAAATGGGTAAGAAAATACACATTATCTTTTTCCAGTCACTAAGAGTTTAGCAGTCTTACCATTTTCAGTTATCAAAACCTTGAATCACATCTGTCTTTGTCTCCACTTAATGCAGTAAGCAATTTAAATATACAGCAAAACCTCATTTAATATGATAAGTTAAAAATGCATATTTCATTGTGGTTTTTTAAGCCCCAAAATTTAAGGCCTAGTGATGCCTGTGAAGGGGAGGAGATGGGGGGTGGGGGGCAGGGGGGAAAGGAGAGGAGAAACAAGTGTGCCAAAAACCAGAAGGCTAAAGCAAAGTTCACTAAGAGGTATGAACAGAGTACCAGCAGTGAACTAGAAGTTAGAAACAGTGAAAAACAGTGAAAGAAGTGAAACAGAGAAACAGTGAAAAAAGCTGGGCAGGATTGAGCAAAGAGGGGTTAGACTTGAGAAAGAGGAGTGCTAGCAGAGGTTATTCCCAGCACTATGAATTCACTCCTGTGTGATTCCTATCGTGCCTGTTCTGAGTAGAGGAGCACCCCTGCAGCAAAACAGATACCTGAAACATCAACAATTCTGCCTCCAGCTGAAATAATAAAATAATCTGCAATATCTGGATAACCTCTCAGGCTGAAACAAAGGAAATCTGTGAAGTCTACAGGTTTATTCACTATGCTGTGAAGGTAAATGTTTACTTCATTCTTTCACGGCCAGCGCCTATTGAAGGATATATATTTGTGACATCTTGACAAATATCTAGAGAAACACCTGTATAATTATATTACCAGAAAATTTAGAAAACTTACAATCCATTCAAAATATTTTTGCATATTAACCTTCTCTCCTAGCTCTCAGAAATTCTAAAAAACCTGAATTTTTTGTGTCAAATTAATCCTGAGGTATTGCATAGTACTTCTGATGGACTCTATAAAAACCTGGTCTCGTTAGAGGAATAATCCTGAAGTGTATGATATAGTGCAATAGTGTTGCTCATGGATTCTGAGCAGAATTATATTTATCCAAAACTTTTATGAAATTAAAGATGGTCTAATGTTAAAGTCCATATTTTTATTTAGGCTAACTACTGCCAAGTCACATTCTTAGGAGGTTCTCTACTTTTCCTTGGGATATGTAAGGCACATTACTTTTTCAAAGGCCTTAAAGGACAATTTCTGGGAGAAAAATCCCTGAACAGGCTCAAGTATTGTTATTTTGAATAATCAAAATTTTGAGTAATTTTGAGTAATCAAAAATAAATATTAAAAAATGCAAGCACCGTGAAAGGATTAATGTGGTCACCAACTAGAGTGTTATGCTGGTGGGAAGGAAAGAGCTCAGCCTAACTCACATATGGAAAATAGCTTGGAGATGAAAGCAAACCTGTGTGGTCCAAGCTGTCTATAAGCTACTTTATCTAGAAATCTCATAGCTCTCACATATTTAATACAGCTCCACAAGGATTGTATTATAGGCTCCAAGAGATTCAGATAATTAAGAGCCTTTGTTTACAGCAGGCATGCAGGGGATTGCATTCCACCAGAACCTACCAAAACACAAGGATTTCTAAACTTGGGAGAAATCTCAACTCCTTTAATTTAGGCATTGCTTCCTCCCATTGATGTCAAAAGCTTAGTTTTATTGTCGTTAGTTAGTACAAGCATAATTAAAATTTCCTTGTGACATTTGATGTGATTGTCCTTTCTGAATTGAGTATATTTCCACTGAATTAGATCTTGTCTCTACCTAGAAGCCAAATAATATGCCATTCTTATACCCCAGGGCTAAAAAGGGAAGACATACTCATACCACATGCATACTTCCCACCTAATTCTTACATTCAGTTTTCCTCAAGGTTTTTGATAATACTTTTCATTTTCAAATTTGTGAATGGGACTTGGAACAAGTAATCTTGTTCAGTTGATATTTTCAGCTCAATTTTTTGAATCGTGTTTCAGACAATCCAGAGAAGGCTGAGATAGGTATCCCAGCTTTTGAATGTTCATCCAGAGGAATCAAAATTAAAGATGGTGGCTACTACTGGGAAGTGTGCTTCTATATAAATTCTGTTCCCTAAGAATAGCTGTAGTTGTTGTATCACTCTTCTTCTTGACAGAAGCGTCATACAAGAAGGTGGGGTAATAGAAGGAATTACTTGACCTGCTGATTCATAATTTCATGGCTTTATTTCAGATATATAGATTATATAGATATTCTGATGTATAAGTATCTTCCTTTTTATGCATCATAGCCCAAAAATATCCTATGTTTATGCTACATAGTGATAAAACAGTCAGGGAAAAGGTAACCTGCCTAAAAATGGATAAATACAAAGAGTCAAGAAGTTGCTCAAAAAAAAGATGTCCTTAGAGCTGGTCAAAGATAAATTAAAATTAATAACTTGCAATGTAGATCACTGTGTGTCTTTGGTGAAAACCCTGTTGTTGGTTGTGACATCATAACAGTTAAGCCTTTAGTTTACCAGGCTGAATAAACCAAATATTATTTATTTGTTTCTACATTTTGCTTGACTTTTCATTTTTTCATTTCCATACCCATCCTTCATATGTTTTATTGGCAATTTATACAGTCAGCAGAAGACACCAAAGCCTTAGCAACAAGATCTTCTGATGTACAAACAAAATGCATTTAATTTGACTCAGTGTATTACAAGCATTATAATCCCTCTTCTGATTTCAACATGATCGACTAATCTCATCTGCTCAGAGGGATAAGCCTTGTCTCAGCCATGATGACAGGCTTAGAGAATGATAAAAATTAGGGCATTCTCACAGATTATATACTGTAACAACAGATAAGGCTTATGAATAAAGAATTGACTACAGGTGGTTATTTGTGGAAATGTACTAGATTAAGGGGTTAATGTTAGAGAAGTACAATGTCATTTGTAGTTAAATCATAGATACACACAAGTGTGGGAAAATCTTTTTCGCCTGTGTAAACATCAGGGGAGATGAAGCAAATTTCATAGCTCGTTTCACAAGCAGTCAGAATGAGCAAATATGTTCTCAAAAAGGGATAACCCTAATTTGCACTCTAGAAGTTCAGTTTGATAACTACTTGTCTTGGGCAAAACAGAGAGACAAAAGAAATCTCCTGAGGCAAGACAGCAAGAGAAGTATTACTGTGGTTTTTTGTAACTGTCTGGAATGCTTCAGCTTAGTCCCAGGTAAATTTAGTGCTTATGATTCTTCTGTTTGGATTTGTAAAGAACATATGGTACAGCAATAATGGGAGAAGTGAGTGAGGCAAGGGGTAAGCTCCCTGACCGTTGAGCAAGACCGCTAGATACACACATCTTACCAGCAAATGCTAGCCTTGGGTGATTAAATCTCAGTGCATTGCTGTGAAAAAGTAATGAAACCCATATAGTAACAATGCAGGAAATGCAATTACATGCCATCTGCATGCTAGATTCACATTCAATCTTCCTGGGAAAAAAAATCTCAAAACAAACCTGACACACTTCTTCAATCTGTTAAGCTTAAGTAAATGAAAGAACAAAATAAGCAACCATTATTTTTCTAACAGTTTTTATCTTTGTTTTGAAAAGTACTTCCTGTATATCGCATTAATATCATGTGATGTGAACTGATCTGCAGACACTTAACAGAAACATCTGTGGAGCAAATATATGTTATATGTTATCACAATGTGACACACATTACTTCAAATAATTACTTTATTGATATTCATAAATGATATAGCAAAATGAACTATGTAATTAGACACCATACATATACAATACAGGGCAAATAATAATTATCTCTACCTTTCTTAATTATTGTTACTTACCATGTATACTAATCTTTTTCTTAACCTCCTAAATGAGTAAACAAACAAAAGATCTTGCTACTGGCCTTCACTATATTTAATTGATAAGTGGTTATTTATTTTTTTGGATTTTTTTTTCAATCTGCATTCTGAATACCTCAAGAAAGTCATATTTAGTCATACTCATTATGTGAGGGCAGAAAAATTAATTTTTCTATCCAGTCATTGTTGAAATTAATGGGGGGGCTACAATCTTGGATCATGTTTTTTTTTTTTACAAAGTTAGCAATCAGAATATTTTAAAGCAAGAAATTAATGAATAAGACTGAATTAGTTCTCAGAATGAAGCACATTGAATGGAACAAGTGGTTGTACCTTGCAAAATAACAAAGATAATACAAGAATATTGTTTCATGCCCGTAATCTACTATGAGTAGATTTAGAGATAGGGGCTGGCATTATTAGGAGTTTAAGTTTAAACCACTTGAACTTAATGCAAACTGAATGAGCAAGCTGGAGAGACCAAATATCCGTTTTGTTTCCATAGGAACTCCTCCCACAGAAATCTGCCACCAAATGCTCGTTGGCAAGTAGAAATACTCCCAAAGGGTGTGTCTGGCGGCACGCACACCCGGAGTCCCCCTGTTGCTACCTTTTCTCTCACCAGCAGGCATGTGCAAACCAGCCTGTGAACAGCCCTGGAGAAGCCATGCCCCAGACAGCAACAGACACGTCAGTTCAACCGAATAGGTGTTCCTCTTATCCGGAGTAATTGATAGGTACTGCGGGGAATGTGCTCCCCAGCAATCATCCTACTTAAAATGTGCACGTCGTCTTTCTAGGATGCCAATTAAGTGCATCCTTCTGCAGCCGCTGACACTAGATTAAACCTTATGGTTTAAACAAACATTAGAACGGCATAAACCAGAAGCAGCATGACAAGTCTGACATTTTCCTGGCTCCTGTGGCATTGCATCTCTGTGCCATGATGCAAAGCCACGATCCAGCATTTTGCTAAAGGACATCTTCTTTGGTAAGTGTCATGTACATTGACACCACATGAACAATGCAGTCTCCTGATATGGAAATACATGTAAAGACATTTTAAAAAAAAATGATAAAAATTCAATGAAAAAAGGGAATTGAGGCTACATATTGATGATAATACTGTAAGGAAGGTTTTAAGAAAATACCTTAATGGTTTCATAAGTTAAACTCACCTAACTGGGTGAGAACATGAAGCAATATGATGATGAACCAACATCGAGTATTAAAGAACTAAAAAATCAAAAGCATCATTTTCAAAGTAAGACTGGAAGAATTTGCTAAAATCTGGAGTCTGAGAAAAAACAAGATAGGAGCATCAGTATAGTTATAATATAGTTTCTGTTAAATGGATTAAATCTGTGGTTGAAAGTGTATCACCCATAGTACATTGGTAACATTTGTTTCTGCTAACTTTGGTGTATAAAACTCTTGCAACTTTGCAATTGCAAAAGAAAATAAAGAGTCTTAAAGTAAGTGCTAAGAACTAGTTTATAACAGAGGTGACAGTTCCGGGCAGCTGCTGCTTCTAGTGCTCTGTCAGAAATTTTGTAGGTGCTCCTGCTTTTTGACTCATGGATTGAGAGCAGCTCCTAGAAGCTGAAGGACAGCAAATATAGGAATGTCTTGGGGCCTTATCTTTAGATCTAAGTGAGAATGGAAAGCACAACAGCTCTTCAGACTGCAGGGGCTGATTTAAGACACTTCTGTTCTCATAGATTCCCAAGATCTTTCTCCAACTGCGTATATTTGTACTGTGCTGACAGACATAGCGGGTAGGAGTTTTTGGGGAGAGAGATATCTTGATCCCCTCACCTTTCCTCTAGCTGTCCCTGTTACATCTGATTCAAGAAGATATAGATAACTGAGAGCTTTGCACTTAATATACTCGTGACCTTTTAATGAAAATGACCATACATCCTTCAGGAATGTGCCGGCAATTCAAATCACATCACAGCTTAGGAAACTCATTGTAACTTTGCCAAAAATCTTACTAATAACCCGATCCATATAAATATGACCATATATAGGAAACCTACTATACAGAAACACATTCGACTTTCACTTATCTCAAAAATACACTACAACAACTCAGTTCAAAATTAAAGTAATTTTTCCCTTTTCCCAATCATTGTGGAATGGAACTTTGAAACTGAGATTTCCTTTTTCCATGTCACTACATATTATAAATGCAGCACAAAGGAAGAGACTAACACAACTGTGAATGTGCAGGAGATAAATCTAGCTATTGTAGTTTCCCATAACTGCTTTGACTAGTTAAATCTCAAATGAAGCTATATAAAGTTGGGCGTTTTTCAGTAAAATATATAAAGACTTGAAAGTAAGGTGCCAGACACTTACATAGTCAGACTGCTACAAGCAACTGCAATTTAAATTCCAAGTCACCTGAAAGCAACTGCATCTGTAGCAGGATAAGTTTCTAAGTCCTCCCTTGATCTGTCTTTCCAGTTGCAGCTAACACCAGGCAAGTATCACGCGGAGCTCACCTGCATAGTAAAGGAACATCTGAAATGTGCATTAGCTCACAGATACCTCCAGTGAAATCTAGGCCTAAATATCAGTGACTTCTATGTCTTGCTTCTCTTTAAAGTTTGAAAATAAGACATTCCCTGTCTTCCAAGATCTTGCCACAAAGCATCAAACTTCTTGTGTAAAGAGAAGATGGCTTGTTATATATCTGAAATTTTTATTCAAGACCTAAAGACTTTTGTTGAGGGTATAAAATAAGTGAGAATGACTGTGGGGAATCATCATCTGTTTGTGGCAGGCAAGAAATTCCAAAAATGTTTAGTTTGTTCTGCTCTGTGCTCCTGAAGAAAAGGTTGTATTTCCTTTTTCAGTGCCCATAATCTTTTTAGAACCTTTTCTTTATTGAGCCCATAAACACCATAGTGAAGCTGCAAATCATCATAGTCTGCAGAAACTCCATCAAGGAAGCTGCAGAATAAATGATGCTGAAAAGTTGATGTTCACAACAACAGGCAGCTGACTAATTCATGGTAGCATGCATGACATCTGAGGTACTCAAAAAAACCACAGAGGACAATATAATGGATGACATGGTCTCAGTATGGCATGGTCAATGCACAGGACCAAGATTTTGGTATCTTAAATGTATTCAAGTTCCCTACCACCGTTCTTCACTAGTCTGGTTTTGTTGACACCATCTTCTAATTATGCGAGTGTTTTCAAAATGTCTTGTTGACAAAGTCAGTGGCTTTTCTGGTTTTTGACAGAAGTTGCCAAGTCTGAACAAGTCAAATGTGAAACTGTATTATAAAGTGGAAATCTTTAGGAAGTTATGCAAAGAAATGAGAATGATCAGAACAGAAACATTCTCCACTTTGCAAATAATTTGTTTGCCATACATAATTTCAATGTTTTAACCTTTGAGTGATAGAACTATAAACAAAATTGGCTTTTCAGATTCATTGGGTGCTTTGGTGTTTATATATCCTTTGTGCAATCTGGTGTTACTTTGGGGATATACCCCATTTTCATTTCAGAGACTGCAAACATCTTGTCTATTATGCTGGTCAATAACTACAAGAAACTGCTAGAATTATCCATCTACCTATTTTGAATATTAATTTTTAAATCAAATGTTTAAAATCTTTTTTAATAGATAGACTGAAACAGATAGAAGAGTGATTCTATAAAATAGATGTAAATTATATCAGCAAATATAGATTTGTTTTATGAAGAGAAAAACTGTTTTAGAATTTAATATTTACAGTTTCTGAGTGAACTGATTTTAAATGTTACCACTTAAATTTCCAAATTAAATTAGGAATATTCAAGGAATTTAGATGCCTAATTTCTGTTAATATCACACTATTTCTCAATATCACACAATATCTCACAATTTCTATTAATATCTCACAATTGACACTTCGATTTCTAGCTTCCTTAGCAAATCCCATCAACCATCATTAAGGTTTCTTATTTTTCTTAGAGTAAACCATGGAAACCACAAATAACCTTTATTTTCATCCATTTTTATTGCATTTTACAACCATTTGATTTTATATTGGTGAAATCATGACTGAGTAAAAGTCTGTCTGAATGGATATGATTATTAATAGATGACAGAAATTAAAATATAAGTGAAGGAACAACACTATTAATATGGTTGTTGCTCAGAGCAACAAATGTTTAAAAAGACATAAGAGCCAAGGCACTTACACCGTGCAATATATGTGTTTATAGGTTACAAATTAAATTGCCATCATTTGCCAGCAGTAACTTCATGGTGTTATAGACAATCACCAATTTTCTGAGATGAGGAGCACATAGAAATTGTTGAGATGCAGCAGTTACTACTATATTTGGGAGGAAAAAGAAATTTACAAATGGGTGGCATTCAATGTGTGTGGGTGGAGTATAATGCATTAAATTCAACTGCTTCTTGCAAAAATATAAAATTAAAGGAATACATGATTAATTTTGTTGGTAGTCCAAATAAATATGTGGCTCCAGAAAGTTAGAATCAGAAAAGAAATGTTAATTTCTATCATAAAATCTTAGCAAGTACTGTATCTGATCTCACTCAGGAGTTTCACTGAAATATCTCTTTGGATGGAGGCAAAGTTCTTCTTTAATGAGTATTTCAGAAATCTGATTGCATACAGAAAAGATTCTCAAAGTATCATCAGACAAAAGAAAAGTGACAAACAAGCAGGGGCCTGTTAATTAACATGCTGGCATTGTCAGATGTAGTACAAGAGGACAGTAAAATTCAGACCTTGGAGTATAGTAAAATGTTTATCTCATTACTGAACAAAAATATCAGATATAGTCAAGCAGAGACCAAAACAAGAAATGATGATAATAAAGAGCAGTCAAAAAAGAGAAGTCAAAAATGGCAAGGGAGGGCCATTTATGAAAGGTGCTGATTAGGACCAAGTTTGAGAACAGTATTTTGTGGTGCCTGCTTGGCTCCACTAAGAATTGTGTTTGTACTGTCAACTTAGCACCATATTCAATCATTACCATACAGATAAAATTGTGTAGGAAGTTTCTCTTCTGTTATCAGCCTTTTGAGATAACTCTTTCTGCTACAGAACTTTTAAACTTTTCAACCTTCCAATTAGTATTCTCTCAAGAAGAATATGACAATTTAAACAATTTTTAAACTTTATTGCCAGATGATAGAAACTTTGAGCAATGATGAAAACAGAGCAAAGACCTAAAATTACACAAAGCCATCTACATCAGCCGAGGTCAAGAAAATGGCTGTACTACAGTTGACAAAAGGCTGAAGAGTTGTGCCCTTTTTTTTCGGATCACAGTTCTTCCTCATCTTCCTCAACCCTATATATAGCTCTCAAACATGAACTTGAATATAACTTTCATTTTCTTTATATGGATTAAAAATGTGTGCTTCTCAAAAATAACTCAAAAATTTAATATTATATTTCCATTTAGTGTTTTACTTCAGATTTCTATGTCACAAGTACTGAAAAACTTGTTTTTAATAAGAATTTGGTTCCACTAACAAGTCACTTGCAAACTTCTTATGTATTATTGTCTCATTAAAAGAAGCAGATTAGAAATTTAATTATTCTGTTATATATGAACAAAATATTAGAACAATATGGTCTCACATGCCCAATAAGTAATCACACACAAAAAAGCAAAATACTTCCAGAGCAGAGCAGTGAGTATATGCTTATTATTGCCATGGGTACAACAATAACCTGTGTTCTTATTGGCTTTTAAACATTAAAAAGTTGCAAACCAAACCCAACCAACCATAGAATATTTAACTCTTGATCTAGACCACTGTTACCTGAATAGACTGATACTAACCATCACTAAAATATTAATCATACATAAAGCTGAGGTACCTAGTGAAATAGAGTCTTTAAGGTAATTTCTTAGAGGTGCCTCCCATTGAGGTTCATCCTGAGAATCATTCCAGAAGGCCAGTCACCTGTGGGAAGAGTTGGGATGGAGCTGAGCTGTGGGCTGTGGGAGGCACCTGCAGAAGCACATGGCAGCACAGAGAGGCTGTCTCTGCCTGACCTTGGCGGGAGGAGGTGCCACCTGGAGAGCCCTGCAGGAAAGGAGCCTGCTGGAAGCTGACAGACGGGTGAACAGCGTGGATCACCCCCTAGAAGGACATTTAGGACACGTGTTGCTGGCGTGGCAACATGGGGTAGGTCGTGTAGTGAGAATTACCATGTAAGGAAATACTGTGCCTTGAAAAAGGGTATAAAACCGGCTCGTTTCATTTGAATAAACAATTCAGAATCCCTGCTGGCCTGAGTCCGTGTGTCAGTCACCTAAGCTGAAATTCACTAAAATAGGCCAGTATTAAAAAAAGCGATGTTATTTGCCTCTTACTCTTCACTGAAAAGAAAATCAAAACTCAGCAGTCTCAAAAGAGAAGAAACTACTGTAGTTGTTGAGTGGGCAGGAAGTTGACATTTTATTTACCTATAAACCCACTTTGAAATACAGTAGAAAAATATAATTGTTTCTATGGAAGGGAAAACAAGCTGATAGTGCTCATAGGTTTTGGATTTTTATGTCCAGCTCCAATTAGAATGACAGTAAAAGAAAATTTCTTATTAGGTATTAAGCAGAAGTTCCCATTGAAATCCATGAGAAACCAATGGGAATGCGACATTCCCGTATTGTCTCATGGCTCCAGCCGTGTCCTTGAGCACAAATGGTCCTAGCATATCGATTAAGCCACCAGTGCTGTATCTAAAGAAGGTTACTTAGGTAATCCACTTAAACAATGTGATTGCTTTTATACCAAAATACATAGTGAAGAGAAAATGGTAAGGCTGGATTCATTAAAAAAATAAACCCCACCACACCTCTATTGTTTTAATTGATATGTATGAATACAAGGTAGTATTTTGGAAGAAGGACTACATTCTTAATTTCAACTGTGGGTTTTATTTTTTAAAATAAAATCTCTGCTTCTATAACAGGGAAAAAAGAATTGTCTTTCCCTCAGCTCCCCCACCCCAGTGTGACTTTTAAGGCTCCAAAATGTGCCAGATTAAGACCTTGGAGATGGAAATTCAATGTTTATCCACAGGGCATGTTCAGCATTGCCAACCGCTGCGCAACTTTTCCCAAACAATGTTCCTCAACGATGACTTGAAAGGACCACAATTAGGGGCAGGAGAATAGTTTAATTTCCATGCCCATTCAATCCTTGACTTCTCTGCTGAGCCTGCCAACTATTGCCAATTGCAATGGTGGATTTTGTGACATGGACACTTGTCCACTAAGAACTGGACTGAGCCTGCAATCCAATGTAATTATTTTCAGTCACTATTGACCTACAAGAAGTTTCAAACAAGGAAATGTTGAAGTTTTTCTGCTCTTACCAGCTTCCTCAAACAGTGTTCCCACTGTAGTGGTGATTGCTGAAGTGTTCTCTGACAACTTCAAAAACATTTTTATAATTTTTCAATTTTTAACCCTCGTCTCTGTTTAATTTGATTACCAGCTAGAAAAAAGCAAAGCTATAAAACCCCCTTTCAATCATATATCAAAAATTAATTTTTAAATATTTTTTTAATTTAAAAAGCCCCTGACTTGAACTGCACATCTTGTGATATAGTAAGTACAAAAATACCAAGGTCTACTTTTCACAGCCACTATGTATAAACCACTCATCCTTTCTTGTCATATATGAGTTATGTTCTGTTTTTTCCCCTCATGATGTACATTTAAAAAAGTAATTTTCATGCCATTTGCTCATGCATAGAAATATATAATTTTTTTTTCCAGTTCTATACTTAACCAACTAAGAGGTAATTTGGTAATGATGGGACCAAAGTTAGGGCAATAATGTGCAGTTCTGTTTGACCTCAAAGTATGGGTAATCCTGGCTTCTGTTTGGATGGAAACCTTGGGTGCCATAGGCACAAATCAAGATTTAATAATTGATGAGTAGGCATCATTAACTCTAATGTTTTAAAGCTAACTTAACAGGAAACTAAGTTATAAATAATGCACATTGTATTATCAGACTCAACAATACAACAAACAAAAAGAAAACAAACAGAAAAATGAAATTTTTAAACCAGTACTCAGGTAAGCTTGCTTTGGCCTTCCTTCAAGTTTGAGACAAGGGAGAGGAGCAGGAGCTAACTGGACAGATCCCTCTAGTGGCAACAGCAAAGATGGAATTCTGGCTGAATGAGCAGTTCTCAGAACCAGGAGATGTGTCAGGAGCATGGGAGTCAGTAGCAAGGGAACCTGCAGAGCAGGGCTGCGTGAGCTGTCGCTGCAGAAAGGCTGCTGATCCCATCAGTACCTGCAGGACTCAGTTCTTCTGTCACTATTTAAAGTGCCAAGAAATGAGAAGTGCAGGAGACCAAAGGGTGGGGGAAGCAGGATGCAGGTCATGGCTCCAGCTCTTTCAAGCTGAGCTATGTTGCACACCCAGAGAATAATACCTTTCTGCATGCTTTGATTTATGCAGGTATCCAGATGGCTTTGGGTCATTCCAAAGGATAAACTTTATATTGCCCACACATCATCCAATACATATGGTTCTATTCCTTGCAACAGAAAGGAACTAGTGTCTTTTTTCTGACCTAGAAATGAGCTGTTGAATGGTAGAGCATGAGCTTCTGCATGTGGAGCCTGTAAAATCACCTACACTAAAAAAGGCCAGTTCCTTGTCTATAAAATCATAAAGATTCAATCCTAATAAAAGTATAATCTCGCTACCCAAGAGCTACATTTTTTTGACAAAACTCTGCCCAAAAGTTTAACATGCTTTCATAGGTCACATCTGCTCTTTGCCTTACTGTGATACTTCACAAGTCCTACAGGAAATACTCAAGTGCATAAAAGTGTACAAATCATCCTGCCACCCTAATCTGTTGAGCATCTTTTTAGAAGTCTGTTTGAAAGGGACTAAGAGACAAGAAGAAAAAAATTAGAGCTATAATGGGGGGATGTATTTTGCAGGTTTATATAATTAAACATACCATAACTATATAATTCACTGTAAGTAATGCAATGGTTTATACTTTTTCTACAAATTATTTGTTGAATTCTGTATTTTTTTCAGCTCATATGGATTGACATATTTGTTTACTCAAGTGAGGAGTATTTTTCTGAATCTGAATGTAATGGACCACACCATAGCATGACTGCTTTCCATAGCTAATACAGGACTAGGTGATGTAGAAGATCCTAACAGAACAACAGTTACTTGGTTAATGTTAGCATAATTTCTTGGCAAACCTACAGCCTGCTGCCTGTGGAAAGATTTATCTGTCTATAGTTTTTACTAAATTTACTCCTCGTGAGATATTATTAGAAATTTCTGAAAGCCAATTACAAAATCAGCCAAGAGAAACTCTACCTCTACGCTGTTTTGAATACTAAAATACTTTGAATGCTGTTTCTTGAGACTTCAGGATAGTGTTTATGGAAGACTTTCATTTGAATCTCTTGTAATATATGGGTATTTTCTACCATGATTAAAAGACAAATCATAAAATATCCTCTAGATTAATTTAATTGATTTAAAAACATACAGTCAATGAATAGTTTAGGTTGGAAAATACCTTTAAGACCAGCGAGTCCAACCATTTAACCCAGCACTGCCAAGTCCACCACTAATCCATGTTTCTAATCATCATACAGAATCACAGAATCAACTGAGATCATCAAGTAGGACCTTTTGCCAAACAGCATCATGTCAACTAGACCACTGCACTGTGCAGTCTTGTCTTAACACCTCCAGGGATGATTGACACCACCACCTCCATGGGCAGCCCATCTCAATGGGTAATCACCCTTTCTGTGAAGAAATTCCTTTTAATGTCCAACCTAAATCTCCCCTGACACAGTTTGAAATTATGTCCTCTTGTCCTGCTACTGGATGCCCGGGAGAGGAGGCTGAACTCCACCAGGCTACCACCTGCATTCGTGTGGTTGTAGAGGGTGATCTTCCAAAGCCTTCTGAGCCTCCTACACCCTCAGTCACTCCTCTTTGACGCTCCAGACACTTCACCAACTTCATTGCTCTTTTTTTGGAAGCACTCCTGCCCCTCAATGTTTTTCTTGTAGTGAGGGGCCCAATATTCTTGAGGAACAATTAGTGAACAAATTTTGGCAGAGTTGAAATCTGGTATAAATCCACCGAAAACTTACAGGGTCAGAAAGGTTGAACAACAGTCTCAGGGAGTACAAATGGTGCAGAAGGACCATGCTGAGGAGCTTTGCAAAATCATAAATATGTATTTTTTAAACTAAATATCTTGTTCAGACTGTTATCTATGGATGGTGTTAGGGATGCAGCTGGATAGTTTAATCTTTAAAGGATTATGGTCTTTGTATCTATCATATGAGCTCACACTAAAATATTTTAACCTGCATTAGGCAGCTGTACAATAACCATACTGCAAAAACACCATTGCCTATAATAGGCTTAATTTTTTTCATGATGATCATGGCATCTATTATCTTTTGATTGCCATTACATTAGCACTTGAAGATGAAATGACAATCTTTCTTCGTGTAAATGTTAGATGTATGTCTTAGCTTATAGAAATATTTTTTCTTCTGTTTCAGCTCCATTAATTCTTTTAATTGAGAGGAAATTTTGGGAAACTTTTCACATATTGCTAGGACATATTTTTAACAAACAAAATTAAATTGCTTTTTGTGGGTTTTTTAAATGAGAAATTAACTAGATATTAATGCTTTTGCAAACAAGGCACCATTACCTTTCCTTGAGCTAGAAAGACAGGCAGTGGAAGAATTTAAACATAATCACAAAGAAGCAAACACTTATAACAGACTGCATGTCTTTAAGTGGCTCTTCACTTCTAGGTTAATGTAGCAAGTTTAACTCTGCTGAAAAATTTTAATGTGTCATAGAAAGAAAGTCACATGATCAGTTAATATTAAAATTATTTACCTTGGATTAAAGTATAAAGCACAGCTAAGGAAAAAAATCCCAATTCTTAAACTACCGATACTGTCTTTTTAATATTAATGAAAATGTCAATTTTTTTCTGAGATGGTGTTAAAAAAACCAAAACCATCCCCCATCATTTGAGATTCTTGATACACAAATGTGCAAGCTGATGAGTTCCCCTTTTCTCTGACAACAATCATTTGCTGTTGAAAAGCCTCCATTGTTTAGCTGCAGCTCCCAGTTTTGTGGCATACTGCATGTGTTACATAGTACAAAATACTTGTACTCCACAGTACTACACATCTTTTTAATGGAGAGAAATTACTGAGCTGCTGTAGGAAGTAAATACACATATATACTATTTCTATCTTGAAAACTATATTGCTATAGAACTGATAACTTCTGGCATTATATAGTTTTGATAATGACCTTTTCACAGAGATGCCTCATCTAGCCTGACTGAGATCTATAGCAAGAGTCCAAAGACAAAGAACAGGATACTTTGCAATAAGGAAATAATCTTTTATTATTGATCACATTTTCTGAAAGTACGATTACATGATCTAGCACTTCTTATCTCCAGGTAGCAGAATAGAAAAAGAGGGAATTGTAGTCCTCTGCTGCCTAGAAGGCAATAGGCAAGAGATACTCATGTTGTATTCTGCAAAGCACTGCATAAATTTTCAAAGCTAAACAATATTAGTAATAAAATTAGTCATGCCATATGTAAATAGAAATTGCCAAGAATTAGAATTACTTTGTTTTCCAGAATAGGAACAGCAACCTCTTTTCTCTTTTCCAAAACATAAGAGGCAGAGGTTGTTCATTAGGGATCACAACCATGCTTAATGACAGAACACCATCCCAGATAATGCAAGGAATTCTGTGCTGCCACATGACAGCACAACAGACACCACCAGGTATGAGGATGATGGTTCATGCAGCAGGTATGCTAAGTCAGCCTATACCATATGTCAAAATGGCTTCCATAAAATAAAAAAAGATAACACATGCAGAACACCCAGGGAATCCAGCTGAGCTGAGCAAATGTTTGTGAAAGTGTTGTCTTTCTTGGCCCACCTGATCTCTTTCCATGACAAGGTGACCTGCATATTGGATGAGGGAAGGTCTGTAGATGTGCCTAGACTGTAATAAAGGCTTTGTCACCATCTTCCACAGCATTCTCCTGAAGAAACTGGCTGACGATGGCCTGGCTGGCTGCACTGTTCACTGTGTAAAAAACTGTGTGGAAGATGGAGCCCTGAGAGTTCTGGTGAATGGAGTTACACCTGGCTGATGACCAGTCAGGAGTGATGTTCCCCAGGGTTCAGTACTGGGGCCAGTCCTTTTATCAGTGATCTGGACAAGGGGATCGAGAGCATCCTCAGACAGTTTGGGATGACACCAAGTTGGACAGGAGTACTGGAGGACAGGAATGCTCCACAGAAGGATCTGGATGGACAAAGCAGAGGCCCAGGCAGTGCTATGGGCTGGGAGCAGTGGCTGCAAAGCTGCCCAGCAGAAAAGGACCTGGGGGTGCTGGCTGACAGTGGCTGAACATGAGCCTGTGTGTATCCAGGTAGCCAAGAAGGCCAATGGCACCCTGGCCTGTATCAGCAATAGTGTGGCCAGCAGGAGCAGGGCAGCTTGGCACTGGTGAAGCCACATCTCAAGTGCTGTGTTCAGATTTGGGCCCCTCATTAAAAGAAACACATTGAGGTGTCAGAACAGGGCAGAAGAGCTGCTTGGAGAACAGGTCTTATGCTTGCCCCTGCACAGTCAGAGAAACTAATTCATACTGACTTAATTTTGATAGCAGCATCTGTGCTGCTCAAAACAAGCTATCTTTCTGTGTTCAGGGAAGCACAGTACACCTCCAGGTCTAGGGAGAGTATGGAAAAGGTGACTGCAGTCTACCTTTATGCCTGGAGGATAACAGACTGTCTTAATCAAAAGCATAAATTAAGGAACTCTGAAAGCTGCTGAAATATGTGTAAAAACTCACCTGAGGTTTCTACCCAGAAGCTTCACAGCCCACAGCAACTGAGGATCCCTTTATTGGAGCATACTTGAAAGGCCATGCTGATCCCAAAAGCACTCCCTATTCCCTGAAAAGCTTGACATACATGCTGACTCACTGTCTGGTCACACACAGAGATGTTACAGTCTCCTTTACTAACTGGGAAGGCATGTGAACAGCTAATGAAGTGAATTTTCCAAGAAGATGATTTGTAAAATAAATTAATTTCTACATCCATTTAGGTTGCCCAGATGCTGAAGTATGTTATCCAAGTGACATCTGAACCACAGTCAAAACACCCTCCAAAGTTTCAGTTAGGAAACATGATTAAAACAGACCTAGACAAAAAAATTCCCTAAATGATCATTAATTAGAGGTCTCAGGGCAGATATCTGATAACTTCATCCAAACAACCTAGGAAAGGTGGCAGAATTAGAGAGGTAAGACATGATGCAACATTATTGGAATCCATGGTGTTAAGTATATCACATGGTTACAGTTCTTCCAATATTGTTATGTCCCAGTCTAGAATTCTTTCCAGTGTTTTAATCATGATAAAATGGCAGATTAGCACTTGTACGTTAAAGTACTCCCCCTTTTATTGTGTTTAGGATTGGCATTTTGTTATGTTGGGGTTTTGTTAGTTTGTTGTTGTTGTTGTTTTGGGTTTTTGTTTTGTTTGGGGTTTTTTTGAGTGTTGGGGGTTTTGTTTGTTTTGTTTTGTTTTGTTTTTGTTTGGGGTTTTTTTGAATGTTGGGGGTTTTGTTTGTTTTGTTTTGTTTTGTTTTGTTTTGTTTTGTTTTGTTTTGTTTTGTTTTGTTTTGTTTTGTTTTGTTTTGTTTTGTTTTGTTTTGTTTTGTCCTTGTTGGTTGGGTGGGGTTTTTTTGAGAGGGAAGGGTGATTTTTTCATATTTTCCAATTCAAAAACTAGGGCAATACATATATATGCATTTGTGCATTTTACCATTTCATTTTTTATTTCTCCTAATACAAAATATAAGTAATTATTTTTCTATAAGTACAACATAAGCAATATGAAAAGGAACCTGCTGCATTCCTCTGTTCTACAACCAAACTCAACACAGGTTCATAGCTCTCAGCATCCTCGACATATCCTTATCAACTGGACAGTTTGTTTTTTATGAAAACCCCAGCATTAAGAAGAAAAGTTGAGGAACAAAGAAGTCATAGCAGAAGGAAGATGGCATTTTATCTAAAGGGGAAATGCCTAAAAGATAACCTAAAATGGAGCCAGCATCACTAAACTGAGAACATGCTGAAATCAGCTAGTGAATGGAAAGCTTTGATTAGTATCCATCTCTCCCTCATTTCTTGGACACTAGTAGGAATATAAATGGACCCAGCCTAAAATACAACCCTACAAATGATATTACAAAGAGAAAAAAAGTTATATCTCACTTTGAATTCATTTCAATGTCTTTTTGATTTAATCAAAATCACAGGCAAAGAAAGGAAATGTAAAAAGCCTAGCTTTTCTTCTGAAATTGAAACAAAAATTCATCTTTTAATTTCAAAAAAGAAAAAGAAACAAAGCATTCCTTTAATAAATATGTTTTTCATCCCAAATAAACATTTTCAAAAGGAAATCCATGGAAATCTCAATTTTTTTCTGTTTATGTCAGAATCCTGAAATAAGGCTAATAATTCTGGCATGAAACTTGAACGGATATTTCAGTCTTAAAATCACCTTCAGGATGCTGATACATTTAAATACTTCAGTTTTTATACTTGACCTGAAATGCCACAACAATAGCCATAAAGTCCTGCTAAATGCCCAATCACTTGACCTAATATTGCAAACACCCTATAAAGAGTTAAATACAAGCACCTCCTATAAATACGCTACAGACATTTACAGATGCATGAAGTTATTGCATGTGAGTTATTGAAATATGTGACAGCATTTAAGTTGTTATAATTTAAGTCTTTTATGATACATGCATATTATTAGTTAATTAAATACTCAATTATATGTTTAAGTACACCATAATCATTGGACTGCCAGCCTTTTTAGTAGCGTTTTTGTTGTTGTTGATTTAATTTTTAATAAATGTATATACTTATTTATTTTTGTGTGTATGTATGCATGTATAATGTAAAGAACCTTCAGGGTGGGTTCTGATAACAGGTTCATTCTTGACACAAAGATCTTAATAAAATGGAAAACTTTGTGACTTCTTGGTAGTTTATGGTA
>VWZP01007646.1:70000-135000 GCA_013396995.1 Dicaeum eximium | reverse complement strand
TTTCTTTTTGATTCGGAAACTTAAGATCATGAATCACTTGCAATTAATTATAAACCACACGTAAACCAACGTGAATCGTATTCAAAGGCCGTGTTTAGCAGTGTATCATTTGCTTATTTTTTGTCATGTATTGAAAGCATTCTTCTTAGTAATTTAAGGGTTTTCCCAAAACTTCCAGCTTCAGTTCAGTAAAGGCATTTTATTAGGTACTCAGAGTTGGGGAAATCCTTTTTCAACTGATTATGGGAGATTATTTATTGTCACCTTGCATTTCCAGGGCCAAATTAATGTCACACATAGCTATGTAAAAGTAAGGTTAACAGATTAAAAAAACAATGTGCAAACAAAAAGTGATTAAAAGTTTTATTTTAGGCTGCATTTTAAGAAGATGTTCTCTTAGACAGAAGTACCATTGTGCAAAAATAGCCTTAGACAAGAATAATAACTCATTTTGGACTGTTTTTTAGCACATGCAGTTCAACATGCATTTAAAATTATGTATTTTAGCTTTATCACAGTATACACTAAATCATCCTTACAAAGTGGTGTATTTTCAAAGAAAACTTGCTAGAAGTTTAGCCTCACTATTATATTATGTACTGGAATGTTTTCATTGAACTTTTCATTTTCATTGAACATTTTAATTTTCATTTCAATGAAGAACTTTCCTGAAAAAAAAAGTAAAACGGGGAAACAATTTATATTAAGTCATAAATAGTGACTTGTGAATCATTAGAGACAATTAATTTTCTTAAGAGACAGTGAAAGAAATGGTTTTCTTCTCTCTGCCTTCAGCATGCTGCAGATTAATATAAGGATATCTGTTACTTCTTATGTTACAAAGTCCTTACTTGACACAATAGTTACATACCAAAGTAATTTGCATTTCAGATATTTTCTTTATAAAAAGAAAATGTACCTCTCTCAAGAATAATTGACAAATTGAAAAGCATTTATACCTACTTCCTACCACCAGTATTTAATTCCTAGAAATTGCTGATAGCTTTCTAGAGTGGTGTTGCTGCTAAAATTGCAAGGTATTATTCAGACCTTTGTCGTACTAAACATGGAAGCTACCTCCTCTGGGGTGTAATTCCAGAATTTCTGCAGGTGAGAAGACATACTGTAACTTCCTAAAAAACCCAATATCTTGATAAATCTGCAGTATTTTTCAATGTTGGGAATACACACAGGTCCAGAGGGTTGATAATACTCCTCATATAGTAGAAAGAAAAATTAATAAATTCTGTATTTGAAAGGTATTCTAAGTTCCTATTTAGCACATACTATATAGGGCATATCTACAGGATTTGTTTCCATTTTAGACACCTTTGGTTAAATTCTTCAAATACATTCATGATCAAATCATCTGAAATAGGGTACACTTGATTATTAGGCAGCTGAGGAGTAGACAGCTCTGCCTGGCCTGAGTTTCCACATTGCTTACTTTCAGCACAAGGAAGGGATAGTCTTTGGAAGAATGAAATATCACAGAAGGATTCACTTCAGACTGCTTAAACAGTGCAAAGCATCTTCATCTTCTGTTGTGACTATTGCTGGTAGGACTGCATGAACTAAGCTCAATACAACATGTTTTCAGAGGAAAGTTTGTGATGCATTAAAATAATAAAAAAAGATTAGTGCAAGATATTCTCTTTGTCAAGTCCTTACCACAAGTATATAACCAGCAGGTTCTAGCCATCTGACTTGAAAATGTCCCAATATAAAAGAATCCCCTCACTCCCCTAAGAAAACTATGACACACTGGAGTATAATTTTTAAAACTTAAGTATAGCAAGAATTGGTTTTCCCTCCTGAAACTCAAATGTTCCTTTCTCTTAATTCTACCACATTTCTTCTGTGAGAATCCATGTGTTTGTGTAGGACATCTTTGGTATTTGCCATTCAATCACATATGGATTTTAATTCCCATGTCCCTGACCCAATGTTTCAGCTAGAGTAAATTAGTGAAGGATTTTATAGGTACATAGTCATGAACACATGCACCTATCTATTTATGGAAAAACATCTATTTCACATTAATCCTTTTATCCTAATTCTCTATAAACCTAGCAAAACTAGGAAAGGGAGTAAGAGGGAGAGAATTGCAAGTGATTCCTCATCAGAGGTGTGGAGAAGGAGGTGGTTACCTGTTGACAGGCAGTATGGGCCAATAGAGCAGTGCCCTGATATTTCTTAAGCTCTCTCATTCTTCAGATATCAACCCCTATTAAAAAAGGACTATGAAATAGAGCAAGTCCTGTTGTCTTCCTCTTGATTATGCTAACTTCAGACCTGTGTACTGATCCCATATATCTCTTCTTTGAAAGCAATGTAGGTTATAAGGATAGAACACACAGTAGTCCACAGTAATGGATTCAATTTGAAAAATCTGGTCTCAATTAGCAAATCTTTGTTTTGATTCAGATTTAGCTTTTATTGATATGTTACTTTATAACCAGTTGATCAAAATATATAACATTTGTTTTGAGTGACAAATAGCAGGAAACACTCGAGCCAGCATTTGTCAATGACTAGCAGTAGTTATTTTATTATGGTGCTAAAACCACTGCTGCTTGACTCAGATCTACACTTCAGCTATAAAACTAATGTATTGACTGTATCTTGATTTGTTATTAGCAACCACTGTGTTTCAGTAATATTAAAGACAGTGGAGAGTTCACAGGATATAAATACAGAATATTCTGCATTGGAAGAGACCCACAGGGATCATCAAGTTCAACTCTTAAGTAAATTGCCCATATGGGTATCAAAACCACAACCTTGGTGTTATTAGCACCATGCTCTAACCAACTGAGCTAATTTCAGTGGTACTGATGTTATCCTTCACTGCTGATATTATCCCCCACACACCTGAACACTTTCCTAGGTATTTATGTGAATATTTTATTGATGACTACTATGAAGAATATTTTGCCTTGTATCCATTCATAATTAATTCCTATTTTATGTAGCCTTGTAAGACAATATTAAAAGTCTCACATTTTATAATTTTTTTTTTTCCAGAACCTGGAATGGACCCAGTTTGTATTGTTCTAAAGGAGCTTTCCATCACTGATTGTGGTGTAAATTACTGCTTGTCACTATTGAGTCTTTGTTAGGCTAGGCATAAAGATGGCATCTACTTCCTGCACATAAGTGACCAGCAGAGGCATGTTCTTTTAAATTTTATTAGGCCTTTTCTTTCATGCTAATTTTAGCTCCAAAGAAACATTTTTTCCCTTCCACAAGAGCCACTTGCTGGAAATAAATCCAAACCTGCTATATTAAAATTGTTGTGGTAAGCACCTGTTCGTCTAATGTCTGCATTCCCTACAGGGAAGTGGTGAAGGCAATAAGCATCAAGTAAAAGGAAGTCCAGAGTCAAATCTTGGCACGTCTTCCAGTTCACATGGTACTGACACATTCCATTGATCCTGCTATCTAACCAAAAGGTGCCAAGTGACCTGGAGGATGAAGAACTGTCCAGGTTGTGAAAGTAAGAATAAGCAAGCTCTGAGAAGGAAATTCCTAATTCAAAAGATTTAATAAAAACACCTATTAGTCAATCAGAAATCCTTGTTGCAACCTTTTATATCTGGAAATTAAACCTCATGTCCTGAAAAGGCTGCAGCTGGTGCAATGCACAAATTTTTATGACCTACCATTTAAGGCATAGTTATGAACATCGTCCGCTGTGCTTCAGTTTTACTTAGAACAATATAACCCATTTCAAGACCTCTGTAGCTCTTTGTGTTCTGTGTTCTACATTAAATTGACAAATTGACATGAGCAATCACATTCCTGCTTTTGGCCAGTCCCTTTGACAGCATAAACATTTGGTTGAACAATGAAAAAAGACTGCACTAGAAGGCAGAGCTTTGAAGAAAAAAACCCCAACCCTGTAATTCTGTGGAATAGTCTCCACATTTCCAACTGCAAAAAATAAGCATTTGAATCCTGTGACTTTCAGTACTTAGTGCAGAATTCATCTGTTGGACTCAGCATTCTCTAATTAAAATTTTATCCCATGTATATACTCCGTAGAAGAAGGAGTGACAGGTATTTCTTCTTAACCTTTAAGAGTACCACTATGTTAGGAGGGAGAAAAGTACAAAGATAGGAATGTAAGCAGGAAATAGGACAGGAAGATGGATTGATAACATAGCTGAGCTGTTTTCATAATTAAAAAGGTGGCAGGGACTGCAGTTTGTTTATTGTTTGTCCAGACTGAACTAACAAATGGTATTCTTTGTGTTTTAATATGATAAATGTCGTTGAAAACACTTTTTTTTAAGATTTCTTTTTTAAGCAAAGCAACAACATTTTTAACAATGTAGTTAACAAATTCAGTAGATAAAGCTTGCTGTTAAAGAACTCCTTTTTCCTTGCTTCACATCTGGACCTGTGCTACAAATTCATTACAAATTCTGGAAAGGGCTGTAGATCTCAGTGTAGGGATTGTCTCTTGTATTTTCAAAATGAGCAATACCATTACAGCATTTGGCTGCAGAGGTGCCAGAAAATGTAGTTGTGCCATGACTGTATCACTCAACAAGAACAATACAGAAAAAAATAGTTTGAAAGAGCTCAAGACAACTTCCTAAATGTTTGCCTCAAACAAGAGAGAGAGTGTGTGTGTGTGTGTGTGTGTGTGTGTGTGTCTGTGTGTCTGTGTGTGTGTCTGTGTCTGTGTGTGTTCACTCACATGTGTGCATGTGTCAGTACTTGTTCCTGACTGAAATAAAGAAATTCTCTCCAGTAACTTCTTGGAAAAACACATGTATATGTTACTACCTAATTTCATAAAAAGAGTAAAAAATATTCCATCCTCATATGTTAATTTAAGCACGGAGTTATTTTTTAAAAGTCTGCTGGATTAAAATTTGTCTGTCAATACAAACACTGACTGTAGGGATAAAGACATTTTCTCATAAGGAAGTTTACACGATGCACCACCAAAATGTATCCCAAATCTCTTGGTGATGAAAATTGCAGCCTTAAACCCCAAGTTTCATTGAGAATTCTCAGTGACAGACAAACTCAGTTTAAATCAGTATTATATCACTTACATCTTTAGACCTCACTCCACCATGCTTATTAACTGGATATGATGGAATGGTTTATTAACTCTGCTGTATTTGACTAACCTACTCCTATTCTCCTGCTGCCTTTCCCCTAGTTTTAAGGAAAATATTTACACTTATTTTACACTTCAGAAAAAAAACCCACTTATTTACTTGTAGTGTTTATCCACATTACTGTAGAAAAATAGCTAATTTCAAATAAAAAATATTCACTAATTTCTTAATCAGTCATGGGGCATAAAGCTTGTTTTCAACATCATCTTTTTGCTTGTTTGAAAGCCATTCTTTCTTCCAAGAAACTAAGTTTTGAATCTACTGAAAAATTAAACAAAAATGCAATTTACTTGTTTTAACTCCAATTTAAAGTTATGTTTTTGCTTTATAATTTTCAAGGACTACAAGCAGCAAATGTTTTTTCTAATGGAGAACTGAGACTGATGTACATGAATGAGCAAGCTTTCATCTGAGATGGTTAGTTCACTTCAACAGTAAAGTCCCTATTACCCCATTTCTGATGCAACACAGATTTTTAAAAATTTTCAATTATATATTTACATGATTATTTGCAATTACAAACTATTGTATAATTATGTAATTATGGACTTCTAAAGATATTAATTGCTCCTTCCATCGTCCATCGAGAGCTGTAACAAATGATGTTCAATTGCATAACTAACATTTGTTTATAACATGTTATTTACAAAACAGTTAAGCCTTTGCACTTTGTCATGGTTTTAATAGTTCTGGCCAATTTAATCCACTAAATGATACCCACTCTGTACAGAAACTCATGAGCTGTCTGAGAGCAAGGTTGCTGAGGACCCATACTCATGGCATTTAGACTCTCATAGGTTGCTGCATAGGGACTACATTTAGGAATTAATTAAGAAATAGGGATTGTTTGTGTAAGTTTAGGCCAGATTCTCCCGTTCCTCATATTGTCTGTACATTTTTTTGCTCTACCTCTAATTCAGCATCCACATTATCTCACTTTATTCAAAGAAACTTCTGCCAAGATTATGCAATCTCTTTGGTTCAAGAATGAGAAGCAAATGGAGGGACAGCTTATCTGAACATGAATTTGATTTCAAAAAAGAGAATCCTAAAAAAAAATCAGGTGAATTATGGTTCTGAAAGCACAAAAATTTCACCTACCCTTTCAGCTGAATTATTAGAGAGGGTGTAAACCATACAATCTGATCTTTTTATTCCTTCTCCTGTACTTAACCAAAAGGGGTGGTGGGGGTGAAGAATGCAGTAATTATAAAGACACTGACAGTGACTAAAACCATCTTTCATGGACAAGGGTGTGGAGGAAATAAGAAATTGGTTAGCTAATTGGTCTCAACCGGAGGACAGTAGCAACAGCCAGGAGGACTTTGGGTCTTATTCCTGTTTCATTCTGCATTATGCAGCATTGCTCTTCCTTAAACTGCACAGGCAAGTGACACCTAGTTCCAGGCTGGTTTGCAGGCCGAGAGATGCAGAAGAGAGACTGCCTGCTGTTTGCAGCTCCTGGTTTAATTTGAGGAGCTCGTATCCGAGGCAGAGGAGCCGTGTCACTGTGAGAGCCCAGCCAGGCTGCGGACAGGCAGCTGCTCCCATCACACTGTGCTGGTTCACTTCACAGATATTTTGCTCCTGCTTTTTGTCTTGTTTTCCTTAATCTTGATCTAAAAGTCTCTAGCTACACAGCGTTACCTTTTGTCTCTTAAACACAGAAAAATAAGAGGCTACTCAAAGAACAAATTTCTCATTAGCAAATCATCTTTTTAGCAATAGACTTTCAGCTATTCCTTTAAGCTACATGCAACTTCCCTTCATATTTCTAGACTTTTTCCCTCTTTATTAGCGCACATATGGGAAAAAAATGATTTTATGTATTGTAATGATATTCTAAGATAAAACTATGCTTGATAATTCTTACAGAAGAAAAAAAAGCCACCTGCCTTGAACTCTGAATAGTGAGCAAATGCCATATTTACTCTGGCAAAATATAAAATCACTTTTTGGTGTTTGCTTGCTTTTTATAAGTTGTTTTTTTGAAAAGAGCATGAGAAAGATAAAGAAAATGCATTTTAATTTACCTACTGAAGAGCTTGTATCTTGAGTGACTGAAAGCAGAGAGGAGAAAAGTACATTTCCTTACTATTAAGTACAATTTACAGTGTTTTTAGTTTATTTTATTTAAAAAAAAACAAACCTAAATCCCCAACAAAACCCAACCAACAACAAAAAAACAACCAACCAAAAACCACCAAACCAAACAAACAACCCCCCTCCAACCCCCCCCAAAATAACCCAATTAAAAACCACAAACCAAAAAACCAAAGCCAAACAAACGACCCCTATAAAGAAAAGAAAAGAAAAGAAAAGAAAAGAAAAGAAAAGAAAAGAAAAGAAAAGAAAAGAAAAGAAAAGAAAAGAAAAGAAAAGAAAAGAAAAGAAAAGAAAAGAAAAGAAAAAAGAAAAGAAAATAAAAGAAACAATGCCCCCACATTAGTTTTATTGAGTTATCTTGAAGAACGTATTAAAAAAACATAAAAACTAACTGATGAGTAATTTGCAATTACCCAGCATACTTTGCATCTAGGTGAAGTAATAATTCCCTGTCTGGTCTAAACTAGCCCTTTTAAAGATGTACCTCATAGGCAGTCTTAAAAGGTTAAGTATTACTGTGCTTAACATCATTTTATCATGATTTGCAAATCCTTTCAAATAATCATATATTGTATTGTAAAGGCAAAAATTTAGATAATCTAAGGAAACCCCCATGAGTACCTGAATAATAAGTACTTTAGATATTGTGTGACCTTGGGGTTCTGTGAGACAGTATTCCATATCAGGTAAATAATTATTTGTGACTGAACGAGATGAATTTAGACTTTTCAATTAACAAAATTCACAGCACCTTGTGACTCAATGCATGCTTCAAAAAATGCATACCAGTATTTATTATTTCAAGTACAACCAAATAAAGAACTGTGCAATCCATTCAGGAAGCTCAGCTTTGATTGCATAAGTAACAAGTTGTAGGGTTGAGGGTGGGGGTGGTTACTTCCTTATTTGAAGGATTTATTAAATCAGAATTTTACTTTTACTAGCCCTGTGGGAGTAAGGACTGAGAGTCCTAAAGCTTCATTAATTTGTGCTTAATAAAATTCCATTGGCAGGAGCCACAGCTGTAAAAAAAACCCTGCATGTCCTGATATGCATATTTAATATCAATTTCTTCATCCCCAAGAGCTGTGTCTCCCAGGAGCACGTTATGGGCACAGACAAAAAATGCCCCAAACATTGGAACTTACTTCCAGTGTGAACTGTTTTGGGGAAGGCAATAAGCATTGCCAAAACAGCGAGCTGAAAGAGATACCAAGGTAATTCAAAGCCTTCAGAACTGATTATATATAAAAGTATTATACCTTGATTTCTCCTTGTACAAAGCAGAACATTGAAACAAGGCATGTAATGCACCCCTAGAACAGATTCCTGTTCTCCTAATGAATTAGGAAAGTGGTTTATTTATTTCTATAGTAGCTTACTTATTGACACATTTTTGTGTGTGTGCAAAAAGTAATTTCTGGTTAATACTTGAACCATCTGTGCTATTCTAATCCTAAGCTTCTTAGTCTGTACATATAAAATTACTTCTATTTTGTCTTTAAGGGGTCTTGAGGATTTTTGACTCTGCAGAAATTTTATTCAGCTCTTTTATGATTATGTGTGTTTTCAACACATGAACCTCTACAAAAAAAAAAACAGCACATAAGACAATGTGATACTACAGGTAAAAGCCAGGTGATATAACATTAAAATCAGTGGAGTCTATTGATAAGACAAAACAAAATCAATGGCAATAGCCATACATCATGCACTATACTGAATTGAAACTGTTTACCATAGTACCCAAAATTTAACATCAGTTTTCTGATACTTCTTCCAAAACTGCAAAAATGTGTTATAATTTTGCTTTGCAGTTTAATATCATTGCCTTATGCCTCTAGGTCAAAACAAAAGGATTTTCATTTTACATTCTTGCTTTTTTTTCACTAATAATTATTTCTTTTATTAAAAACAAAACACACAAAAAGCTACAGGAAAAGCAACACATTTGAAATAAATATAATACTTCCATTCTAGTTTGGCAAACTATATTTATTCTATATATTTTAGCCATGCTATTTCTTCATATACACTGCATTTCCAAGATAAACCTGTACCATTGCATACAGAGTTCTATTCTGACTTATGTAGATTTAGAAGCCACAATGAAATTAACTTCTTCAGACTACATATTTTGCTACAAAAGTCACCAGGCAGAAGTATCCTGTGATTCAGACCAAAATTAAACCATGATTTCATCAACCTGTGAAACAGACATAAGCTTACATTGTAAATGGGACTAATATTTCTAATAAAACATCCTTTTTAACAAAACTGAAAATCAATAATAAGAGAAGTTTTAAAATTGACACTAGCCTTTTGAGTAACTGGAAATAGATCTTCCTGTCAAAGACTAAAACTGCTCTCCTCTGTCTAGACTGCACTGGGAGCAAAATTATCAGATTTTCATTTCCTCAATTTCACTCCACAGTGGTAAAACGTGCAAGTATTGATTCAACTGCTGAAACAAAAAGCAGGAGAGCTCTTCACCTCGTCAGGGTCAATGGGTTTGTGGGTGTCTAATTATACCTATACAGGGCATATAAATCTTTCTACTAGTCATTACGTGAACATAGGAGTCCAAAGGCATCATTAGAATCCTTTTAGCCAAACACTCATTCTTCTTTTGTTTTATGAGGGGTCAAAGAAACTGGGAATTAATATTATCGTGGCTCATAGATTTTCAAATTTGTGTTTGAATACAAGAAGATAGGCTTTGAAGGAAAGGGCTGTGTGTGTGTACCCATGCATGTCCACTTGCAGGTCAGAGCTCTCCCCATAAACACACGTACAGCTTCTCTTGTTACAGCGTTTGGGTGAGACACGCTGTGAGGTAAAGAGCACAAACATTCAATAATGGTATGTCACAAATACAGTGTTGGCAAAGTTTTTGGTGATTATTAATTTGTTTGAAAAGCAGATGAAATCTTGAGAATGAGCTGGAAATGCTAGTTGTGACAGAAGAATTGTCATTTTTCATCACTCTGCTGATTTCACTGTGGTCTTGCAAAAACTTCTGTCTTTTATCCTTATACTTAGTGAAATGAGCTGATTCATGAAAACATTAAAACAATATTAAGAACTTAAAAAAAGAAAAATAAGTAGCCATTACAATTACAATTAAGGATGTGTGCTGCCTTATATTATGCTGTATCATTTAATGTGTGTTGTTCAGATGGTTTTTATGTTGTGTAACCATGACAGTATGAGAGTATAATATTTGTACCATAGCAAAGCTGTCATATTTTGCAAGCAGATTACACAGACGCTGGGTGCTCAGCAGTTTGAACATCAGATGGAGTTAGAGCCTTTCATTTTATCTATGAGAGTAGTAATAAGATGCCTTATGAAGAGAGAAACAGATATTTTTCAAGTATTCATTTCCTGGGAATCCAATTTTTGTCTTGCAAACTGACTCATCTACTTGAACCCAGAAGTTACAATAGAGAGTTAGCCCAAAGTGCCAAAACCAAGAGGTAACAACTCTTAATACTGCTGAAGTACACAGAAAAAAAAAAATCCAAAAACCAAACAACTCCAAAACTTACAAATGTTCACGTCACTAAAAAGGAAAAACCTATATAAGGAAATCCTAGGGAGTCTAGCCCTATATTTTTTTAAAAAGATGTGTCTGGCATTGTTACGTTTAGTGAGACATGATAAAAATTGTGGAAATGATGATATGATGCAATTATCCACAACAAAAAGAAATTAGTTTGTTGGTCCAGGTGTTGTTTCTGTCCTGACTCATTATGTGTCTGTGCAAAACACCTTCAGAGCCTGGGGCAGGTAAAGCAAAGGACAAAGAGTTATCTAACTTTTCCCCTTGGTTAAAAACATATCCATGCTTTCAGTCCAACATCCTCTGCCCTGAGCTACTGTCAGAACAGTAGTCCCACTGCAGATGGAGGGAAGAGAGCAGGAATGGTATGATATCTGCTGAGGAATCAAAAATCCCCCAAACAAAAACAAAAATGGGAAGAGTTTGTACATTGATGTCAAAAGGAAAAGAGGCTGTATGGAGGTTTGATGCATTGGCTGAACATCCTGCCAGCACAGGAGTTTAAATTTCTTCAGAGCTGTGCTTTTAGTGGGTTGTGTGCTTCTTCTTCAGTCATCAGACATACTTATCCCTGATCCCTGTGTCACAATTGCTCATCTCCTACCCATGCTCCTCACAGTGGCCCTTCACTCCCCAGTTCAGCATGGAACCCACCTATGATGAGAGCACCCTCTAAGACACCCTCTGCACCTCACCAGTTTGTCTGGGAGGTCCCTGCTGCTCCCTGAAGCCCTTTTAGGGTTGATCACTGATCTGCAGCGAGATCTGTGGCCTGTGTTTGGATTTTCATCAAATATTCCCACTGTGGACATGGCCTAGCAGCTGTTCCTACGCCCACAAGTGGTGCTAGAGGGCTGGAGGGGAGAGCAGCACAGAATTCCCTGCAGATGGAGGATGAGCGTGCTGCTTTTGATGGATGCCTCTGGGGCTGCCTGGCCGTGCTCCTCACCCAGTGACCCGTGTAAGGCTGGCTGCAGTAAGTGCTGCCCAGCTCGGGAGAAATGACATCATGGCTCATCACTCAGCCCCACGCTGCCCGCATGAAGCAAACGGGACCAAGGACCTGTGCGTAAATTACGGCGAGTTGCTGGCTCGCGTGGGAGCTTCGGTCTGCTCAGGTGTGAGCGGCTCCGTGAGCGGGCATCATGTGCCTACTGCAAGCTAATGAATGGGGGCACAGCATGAGCTGCAGGAAATCAGCTCAGTTCTCAGCAGCCAGATGAGTAATACAGGGGAAAAAAGGGAAATTATTCCTTCTTTTTTTTTTTTTTTCTGTTTTGTGCAGGGATTTTCATATTCTGAGGCACCTGATGACAGGTTAAAAGGCAAATAATCCCTGCTAAGTCACAAGTCCTCTACAAATGTGCGGCAGAAACACATGCATATATTGATTTACAAAGTGCAGAGAGATGCAGGTACTCCCCACTATGAGCTGGAATAAATTGTGTCATCAATAACACCATGAACTCTGAATGGCGTTGCACGTCATCAAAAGATGTTTCATATAGAACTGTAGAGTAGCCGCTAAGCCAGGTTTATAAAACAATTTATTTTCAATAGTAGCAGCAGGCAGGAAGGGTGTTCAAGTAGGAGAAAAGCTGTTTATTCAAAGTGCGTTTTTCGCTTCCTACATGCCCTTTTTTATTCCTGCTGCCCTCTTGTGGTGGAGTTTCACCTTTCAACTCGAAATTTTCAATTAAAAGTTTGACATGTGGTGATATTTAAATGGATCAATTAATTTATTTAGAAATAAAAATATTTTTATTCATCAAATAATTTAAGGAATCTCCCATGAAAAACATGTTTGACTCACTTCAGTTTGACTAAATAAAATTGGACAACTGTACTTTCAGGTATTTGCATATTTTATAGTATTAATTAAATTCTGTTTTAAAAATATGCATCCATGATTTTAATTAAATCTAAGATGTAGATTTCTATAAAATTTAAATATGTATTTAAAGTACAGTATCAGAAACACTTATAATAAACCACCAGTCTTCTCATTCCACTACCAAAATAATTTCATGACATTCATGTACATTTCTTGACAAAGAGATAAAATAACTGGGAGATTAGATTACAGTCAATTTAAGAAATAGTCACTTTTCAGTTCTGAGGCAGAAACAAAACATCAGGTCTTTCTGAGGGAGTTCAATTATCAGAGCAAAATCAAGAAACAAATTCATCTCTTGAAGCCGCATTCTCTCGAAATTCTGGATTTCCGTCACTTCTGTGTTACACGTATCACTGCATTGATCCCGTTTTCTTTATAGCTGAACCATGTGGAGGGTCTATGTACTGCAGTCCTTAAATGACAGTAAATTCTTTTAGAAAACTGTTTAGAATTGCCTTATTGTTAAACTTTTTTTTTTTTAAATAAAAGAAACTAATTTAAAATAATGTTTTAAAAACTAGAGGGTAAATTGTTATTGAAACCAGTTAAAACTCCACCATCTTTACCCACAGAGTTCTATCCAGAATCAATCTTTTTTCTTTCCACTAATGGAATACCATAGCAAGGACTCCCATGTAATCTCCCTTTTAAATCTAATGATGTATGTTGTGGAGGGATTTTTTTTATTATTCTTTTTATTAATTTCCTTTATTATATATATATGTGTGAAAACCGCTAAAGAAGTAGGGAAAAAATACTGAAAATAGGACAAGATACAGCTCATTCTGGAAAGATGTTTATTTTCTTTCCTTTGTATTCAAGCTTCATTACCTACAGGCGAATTGTTCATGGGCAGTGGAAGATAAAATACACTGTGACAGAGAATCAGTGCCTATCATGGCCTTGATTGTGGCATATGCCACCTCAGGGTATTTGGGAACATGGTTTTTTCTGCCTACACCTGCACATCTCTCGCACACTCAGGTGCTGCAGCCCCTCAATATGTTTCTTGATCATTTTCTTCAGATTGTGACAGTCTATTTTTCCATGGATATACAGTATTCCTTCTGAGTGGATCACTCATACATACATAGAGTCTCTAAAGTCCATAAATTCTGTTTTCCTTTTGTCATGAGTCTTCTCTTAACAGACTTTAAAAGACGTATTTTAAACTAAATCCAAAACGTGCCCAGTAGCTCAAAGACTTAATAAGAGCAGTGTAAAGTAAGTGAAGTCTTAGGGATTGATTAGGACAAACATTGCCTGGTACATAAATTTAAATAAGTCATTCAGGGTTATCTTACATGGTTTATATAATTTCAATTCTACTGTTTCGTAGAATTATTAATAGGATTAGGATATTTCTAGGGAACTTACAAGGTTAATATCTCAGCAATTTAAAGTTCATGCCACAGCTAGATAACATACTTAATGGCAGCAAAGCTTCAAACAAATTTCTTGCAACATTAGCTGCATTTAAAAGTATAATCTTATGCTGCTTCCTCTTGTTCAGCAACATTTCAGAATAATTGGAGAGAGCATGTATTTACAGTGGAGAAAATAACATACACTATTAACACTGCTTATGATGCTTATCATTATTTAGATGCAAAGTCTGAAAAAATATTGACAAAACTCATGTTCTAAATATATCCTTATTAAATAGGAAGCATCAGCAGAAAAACCCATCAGCACATGCTCGTATTTTAAAAAAATACTTGAAGAAATAGATTCAAGTTTAGTCAGTGTTCTTAAAGATTATATCCAATTTTTTTTAAATGGACAATTCATCTAAAGCACTGTCTACTGCAAAGAATCCTAGTGGATTCAGTAAGAATTGACTGAAACTGGCTGAGGTTTTTGTCTTTGCTTTTGGTTTTCATTGGTGATTTGTTGTTTAGGGTATTTATTTGTTTATTTATTTAAATAGGAGCTGAGCATTCCAATTCTCATTTAAGTTCTATCAAGCCTGGTGCTTGAACATGACAGCTGATAGCTAATTCTCATCACCCACCTCAGGAGAGTTTCACTGTTAACATTGAGAACATTGGCGTGTTCTCCATCCACTCTTTAGAAAATCTTAATCAAAAGATTACTCCTTAAAGGCAGCTAATGTTCCAGGAAATCTTATTGGAACTCTGCTCTCCTTAAGTACATTATCTAGCTGGAGTACAAACTTAAAAGGTTAAGATGTTAACCTTGGCTTTACACTACAGAGACTGTTCTACAAATACTGATAGTGTAATACTGAGTTTTCTTAAAACAAGGAGGGGACGAAGCAAGCAATTTTTGGACTTAAAAGAGTAGTAGAAGTACTTACAAAAGTATCTTTTCTAAAAAACAAGCATGGCTTAAGTTTGTCCTTTGAATAATCGTGACATGTTTGTACCATGGTGGTTTAGGAAGCACATAAAGTGCTTATAACTATCTCACACAGGTGTACATGGTGTATGTGCCTAATTATTTACTTTTGTGTTTAGTGGTGCCCAAACATGTCTCAAGTGTTGCCCTGAATCATGGCCTAAGTGCATAACTTCAGCAATCTACTTTTGCCCAGTCATTATATACAGATTTTGAAGACTTGACACATGTAACTAGTACATAATGAGCGTTATTAAAACTTCTAAAGAAGGGGTCTCTGTGTATAACATATTCAGGACTGACTGCTGGGTTTGGTGTTTTGTGTCTGGGGCTTTCAGTCTATTTCGAGTGAAAATATGTAATTCCAGGCCACTCTTCCAATACATCACAGTCATTTTCTGCACTTTAGTTGTTTTTCTCTCCATTTTTCCCACAAAATAAAACATCATTACAGCAGGTTTAAAGTGCACTTTAGTGCCTGCAATCTTCCCATGCTATTCTTTAATATTTCATCATTAAATAGCAAAATAACCTGATATGATCCTAATTTAGTGCCAATTACACTGCATTGATCAAAGTGACCTTTTCATACTGGAGCACAAAAATCAATCCCGCTCCACAACAAATGTCAGGGGGATGAGAGCAACATATAATCTGTGACAATCAAAACATTACTTACAAATGAAATCACCAATGACCTGCATGCCAAGGCAATTTCTGCATAATGTGCACTGGTTTTATTTGCAGCTTTTGTTGGGAATTTTTTGTCTTGTTTTGTTCCCCACTGTCTGCTGCCAGACATAGTTGTGCTATTTCACAGTTTTACTGACAGCACTGAAAATGGTTGAAGCTCTATGACTGGTATCAAAAAAATCACACAAAGTAACTATGACCCATAATGCATCTTTGAAGTTCTGTAAAGTGTGACTTTAGGGGGACCCAAAATTCAGACTGTCTTCTGACAACGTTCCTGTGACAAATTTGGTGATAGTTCAAAATGTAGCCAAATTGACTAGGTCAGCCACAGGCAGGGGAGTCACAAACAACCACTCAGGGATCCTCACTGTTCTGCCTTCAGTCAGTGATCCACAAGTCAGTTTGACATAGATATTGGATCTGCAAAGTTAATGACAACATTGCAGTGACATTAATGATATTTGTACTTTGCCCATTATGTCCATGTCAGTTTTAGGGTGCAAATGGGGAAGCATTTGGCTGCACCAGCAGTATCTTCTACCAGCTGTAGCTAGAAGCCACCTGACCTATCTATATATGTAATTCAAAAGACAAAATTGATTTTAGGTCAATTGTTGGGGTTGGTTTTTTTTAATCATGTAATAAAAGTATCTAAACTTTAACTGGCTTTGTGTTTTGTTCATAATTTATCAGGGGTGACCGCTCCAGTGAAAAAATTCTTTACCCACATCCAAGACAATTTAAATTGATTTGTGAATCTTCAACTCATGAATCAAAGCTAAAAAACAATGTAGTTAAAACCATGTTGTTAAAATCTGCACTTTTCAGCTATTCCACTGGTGTGAGCATGTCACAACACCAGAAGATCTGAAGCTGTGTTTAAACTATGTCCTCTTCAAGCATGTAGACTGTTGAGGTTTTTGGGTCTTCAAGCATCTAGACTTCCAGCATGTAAACTGCTGAGGTCTTCTTCAAGCATTTAGTTCTACAAAAACAGCTGGGACTCTGGCAGATTAAAATACATATCCTCCAGTACCCAGGCAAGAGTTGCAGGATTTGGGAGCTGAGATCTGCCAGTGGCAGCTTGTCAGCTCTTGGATGAGGAATTTAATTTCTTTGTGTGTTGGTTGCTTTCCTGAAACTAGATGTGGTATTTATACTTCACTCTTGGATTTTGTCTTTTTAGATCTAAGCTGGATGCTCCTAGATGATAGGTTAATGAGCAGAGCCTGTTTTACAGATAGCTGTGTCATGGCCTAGTTCAAGATAAGGAGTGGGATCTTGAAATGCATTCAGTCAAATTCTTTGAAAATGTTTCACTCTATTTTGCAAACATTCTTAGTAAAGGATTATGTCCAAAGAATGGAGGTAATTCTCAAGGCTTGTTTTTTTTTCTTTGTTTGTTTTGTTTGTTTTGTTTTGTTCTGTAGTCTGTTCTCTAGAGAGAAAGTGTTCTGATTGAAATAATTTATCCATAAGAAAAATCTCCAAGGCCTGGATATTTTCCCTGCTCATGCACACTAATCTCCTAATCAACCAAGAATGAGAGAGCATGGGAAAACCTAACTCTAAATATCAGTCTCAAAAGTGCTTGTTCTTCCAGATGCTTTAACTTCAGATCCAAAACAGACAAAAAAAAAAATTAGCGAGAGAGATTCTCAGGATTTTATCATCCCTATTACTGTTCTGGGGGTCACAAAACATTTCCTTTTATAGCACTTCACTGATAATGAGACTGTACAATCTCAGATAGGAATATCTAAAAAAGGGAAGCTCGCTGTGCTTTCTACCTCAGAGATGAATGAATGAAACCTTTGGCACAGCACTTCAGATCCTTGAGGGCCTCTGCATCAAGGTTAAAGAGCCCTTTTGGGTCCTAAAGAAAAAACTATAATCTTGGGGAGTTCATATACATTTGCTGTTTTTTTCCTTGCTTTCAGTAGATTTTGCTAGAGATACAGTACGTGTTTTACTCACCAAGATGATTAAACCTCAGTTCTTTCTCATGGCCATATAACAAGAATATCTCTCTTCCTAGAAAGTCCATTAGCAAACATGATTTATGACTGACACTTCCACATCTCTGTATGTAGCTCTGGTAAGAACTAAATAATATTCAAGACCTGGTTATGAACCAAGTCCAATTCATTTCACACTGATGCAGAATTAGTTTCAGGCTAATGTAAAGGAACAGTATGGGCAGACTGTTAAGGTGACTCCTTTATTTTTAACATGTTCTTCAGTGCAATTTGCAGCTTAACAGCCTCACTATAAATGATGTGATTAAGTTTTATATATTTCTGTATATTTGATGTATTTACCCAAATGCAGCTGTAATTTTGTATACTGTTTCAAATGTTTAGAATTAAATCAGTTGTTTGGAGCAATCACAATTTCCAAAGACAATTTTTTTTTCAGTGTTAAGCTGCAATGCAAACATGAACTAACAAAATAAGGATGAATATATAGATCTGGACAAAGCAATTTTTTTTCCCATCGTAATAGGATGTTGTAAAATTTATTCACCGTTAAAGAAGCAGTTGAATAGATCCATTAATTCATCATTTCTGGCAGGCATAGACAATGCAATAATTTGCATCACCACATCCAAAATATCTGTTTAAAATAGCTGCCCCTACTCAACTTCTAGCATGTCCAGCTCATTCTTTAAAAGCAATGTTGCTGCTTTCTTTCATCATTTTACCTTGAGGCGTGAGTGCAAATGAGAGACAACTGGTCTGTTGTAACCAAAATCTCTGATTTGGCTGATTCCAGCATTTTAAAATTTTTTGATTTGTTGCATTTGTTCTGGCTTTGGTACATTATAGAATTATAAATAGGAATATACTTCAAATTGGACCACATAAAGCTCAGTATAACATGCATAGTGTTTATTGAATAAAAGGATATTATAAGTCTTAATTTATGGCCTAAAATATAGACGGTAGCTGTCTCAGGTACAAGGATCCTTTTATTTCACAGGGGAATCTTAAGAAAAGTGCCAAAAGAAGAAGAAAAAGTTTAGGATTGACCTATCAATAACCAGTATACCCAATCCTGAGGTCTAGGTTCTTCAACTTGTTGTGCCATGTGTGCAACATGATTACTCATCACTAAAATAAATTTAGACAACAGTTTAGGGCTAACTTTGAAGTCAGAGATAAAAAGAAAAAACGCATCAAATAAGTCTTTAAATTACGTGAAGCCAATGAATGACATTCAATTAATTTTTTTATATATTAAATGAACATATATGCCTGTTACACTTTAATACATTATGTAACCTACTTAAACATTCAACTGAGCTTTGAAATATTTAAGCCATAGACTGCCAGGGCTGCATTCCACTTTCTTGGGCAAGACATTACCACTGTGCTGGGTAATGCTATCTCTAAAGCGTTTATGTTTTAGCATAAGAGGTACTTAGAATTATTAGGTTTCTATTGATTCTGAATGCCACAATTTCTATGAACATCTGATTTCTTTCTTATCTGTATTCTTTTAGATCTATATGTCCAAATTGCATTCAGAAATGAATCTCAGACACTAGAAAAAACTAATCATTTGCCTACTCCAGTTATAAATCATACCTTATTAGAGAAAATCAAATTTTCTGTGATCCCAGAACAAAAAATTATGAACTTAATTCTTTACAAATTGCACAGGAGATAATATCTGATAATCCATTAAGCACATCTTAATCAATATCCATCACTGTAATGTAAAGCACACTGATAAGGATATGTGTATTGCTGATTAAGAGCATCACTATAGTGGTACTTGATACAAATTTCAAAGAATTGAAATTAATAGATTGCTAATGTATCAAGCAACTAATTTCATCCAAGTGCAACAGTGAGGTATTTTGCATGCTTAAGAATCTGAGTCAAAATGTATTAACATCTGCAAGCTTTAAAATACGGCAAAGTAGCGTCTCACATGTTATGGAGAGAAACAAACTTCACATGAGAAAGTGTGTAGAAGCTTACAGTTAACATGACCCAGTCCAAATGTTGTGTGTTTAAGTGGAAAGATTATTACCAATTTTATGGAAGATCTTTGCAGTCTGGTATTACATCTTTCCTTAAAAAAAAAAAAAAAAGCCCAAAACACACAAATAGCATTTTAAAACGAAAGGATAGCTTTCACAGGAAATTAATAGGACCTGCCACACTTATACTTTGCTTTAAGCTTGTCTTGGAATGAGTTTTCTGCCTGTGTATTTATGCACTAGAAAATCCTAGCTGACCTGGAGCAGATTAAGTGATTATAGTGTGTGATTCAACAAATTCCAGAAACACGTTTCAAGTCCCTGAGTCACTCACATGCTGTTCAACTGTTTATGCACTGTGAGAAATGGCTGTATGACAAGCATGCAGAAGGAAACTATTTTTATCAAGACAGTAAGTAGTTTTGTGTGGCTTCTGCTAAACTGGCCTCCCAACCTCCTATCCCAGCACATGTTCTGAATAGTTCCTTAAGTTCCTAATGAACTACAAGTAAATCAGGAAGTAAGTCTTGCATACTTTCTAGGTAGACCTTTTTTAAAGCTCAAAAATAATTATTCCTTTTGATGAGATGTCACTTGTATCAGTAAAGTAGTGTCCCTGAGCACAGTTAACCACACTTTGTTGGTAAATGTAAAGGAAATGTTAATTACATGAAATAATTTCCTCTTTGCAAGACCAAGGGATGGTACTTGAAACCTCTCCTTTTCTGTCATACAAAGTCTTCTTCCAGTCTGAACAGAGCAAGCAATTCTAGGAGTTCCATTTGTTTAAGAAAATAGGTCTAAATTGATTAAACTAATCATTTTATTCTAACTGCTCTTTTTAAAGACAACTGCTGATTGCATGCCCCTTTTGTAGCTGTAGCTGAGCCTGAGATGGTACAAAATAACCATCTTGCCAGTTGTCACAACTATTTGCTCATTCTTTAATTAAACATAATATATAAAACCGTATAATTTACATCTAATTGGGAAAGATCTTCCTCAGTCAGAAGGCAGCATAGTCTGATGGCATAAGTAGAAGCTTGGGTGTCAACAGGTCTGAGCTGGAGGTCCAACTGGAGAATCACAGCTGGCCTGGCAAAGATTTATTAATCTTCACATTTAAAAATCTCATTTATTTACGAAGGATAATTTCAGTTAACCATTGACTTCATGAATATGCTGTGAGAGTTGGTTAAGGTCTGTGTATTTCAGTCCTTAAAATAGAATAAAAACTTAGCACTGACTTGCAGTATACTGTGCTAACAGCAAGACTGTGGTTAAATAAAGCAAAAGAAGGACTGTAACTGCAGGTTTGTCTTACAAAAAAACACAAAACAGAACAAACCCCTGTGTTTCAAAGTCATGTTCTGGTTTGCCCCAGAGTTTAATGTTGTTGAGGAGGTGAATTTTAAATATAATAATCAAACTCTATTAAATAACAGGAGTGGGTTTATCCAAGGAGAGACTGGGAGCCGGTCAAGCATCGCAACACTGCTTGGTGGAAGAGAGGCATGGGATTGAAAAAGTCCCCTCCATACAGGCTGAACACAAAGGAAAGCAGCTCTGCAGAGAAGGACCTGGGGGTCCTGGTGGACAACACACTGTCCCTGAGCCAGCAGTGCCCTGGGGGCCAAGAAGGCCAGTGGCATCCTGGGGTGCAGTAGGAAAAGCATTGCCTGCAGGTCAAGGGATGATCCTGACCCTCTGCTCAGCCCTGGTGAGGCACATCTGGGGTGCTGTGTCCATGGGCTCCTCAGGACAAGAGAGAAAGAGGGCAGTGGAGGGTCCAGTGGAGTGCAACAAAGATGATCAAGGGACTGGAGCATCCTCTTATGAGGAAAGGGTGAGGGAGCTGGGCTTGTTCAGCCTCAAGAAGAGGTGACTGAGAGGGGACCTCATCTGTGCTTATCAGTATCTGAAGGGAAGGTGTCAAGAGGATGGAGCCAGGCACTTCTCAGAGGTGCCAAGCAGTAGGACAGGAGGTAACAGGCAGAAAGTGATGCACAAGAAGTTCCACCTGCATAGGAGGAAGAACTTCTTTACTGTAAACTGGCATATATGTTGTTTAGTTCAGCTCCAAAACCAACCATTTTACCAAAGGCAACAGCTTTTGCATTTTCCAGCAGAAATCAGGTGCTAACAAAACATCATTTAGTGTAACAGGCTGATTTTTTTTTTTAGATATTCAGTGTACATTCAAAACTTTATAGTATCTTGAAATCTCACACTGCTCTTTAAAGTATTTCTTTTTTCCTCAGAAAGACTCAAAAGGAGGAACCTTTAGAAGCAAAGGAACAATCTATTATTATTCATGATCTGGTATACCTATTATCAGCAGTGCACTTAACTGAGCAGGCCAGCATCCGTGCTGCAGTCGAAGTTAATCTCTTGCTTTTCTGATTGAGAGCTCTTTTTCTCAAACAAAGCAAAAAGCATTAGGTAAAATATGCCCAAAGGTCCTTTTATTGCATACAAAAATTAACCAGGACCTTTTTCCCACATCTGGGAATACATATGCTGTTAAATTTAAAACAATGAAAATGACTGCTTGTGTACTGACAGGCAAGAGGCACCTGTATTTTGGGGATAATGTCTTTCTCATCATTAGACTAAAGCTTTATCAGCCATGAAATTTTTAGATTTTTCTCCTTTTTCTGGCACAACATGCATCCTGGTTTTTACATGTTTTGGTCTCCAAATATGCTCTTTACTGGGAAATTTTCTGCAGCCAAACAGAATTTGTCACATTCTGGTAAACTTACACAGCAAACCTCTTTCATGCACAAGTGTTTTGTGAGCTACACCATTCACTGATATCCACAGGGAATTCAGAAGTGCCACAGAAACAGAATCTTCTCCATACACCATGCCCTGCCTACACTGAAAATGAAACATTACATAAAACACATATAAAGTTAGGCAATTAGCAGACCTTTATACCCTGCAGCTTGATCCTGTATTGTCCTCTATGCCTGACTTGAATCAATACCATTTCTAACTTTACTGTGCGTGCCCATATTACGCCCATTCGAGCCCCAATACACCAGAAGTTGCCAAAATTCTGACTAGTAAAAGTTGCAGGTTGCCAAACCAGCACACCATTCTCTTTGAACAGGTCACCAGGCCTTTGACCCCTGTGCCAGAAGGAGCTGGATCTTTTGTTGGGGACAAGTTCGGATGCTGCAGGGAACAGGACTGAACAGCAGACAGAAAATTACTTAGCCAATGATATCATTATTGCACTAAACCCTCATTTTGTCTTTTATGCTCCACTCCTCTACTCTTGCTGCAGATAGCTATGGATTAAAGCTGGAGAGCACAGGAATGCTGGTACACCCAGCATTCACAATAGCATTCACAAAGAGATATATAATACACAATAGATTGAAACAAAAGATTTGAGGAAAAAGTCAAGCATTATTAAATTCTTGCTTTACAAAAAAAATTGATTATTTGTTTTAAGGCCAGCACAAATTTTATATGAAGCCTACCTTTCATTTATGGGAAAAATAATTTTTTTTTTCCTGATGTTTAATACATACATGATTAGATTTGGCTATGCATTTATTGATTAAATTGATCCATCATATTCAGGTCTTTTCAGCAGCATATCCATTTTTACACCTCTTGATTCAAAACAGATTCACAACCTTTGAATGGAAATTCTGGTGAAAATACACCTTTATCAACACAGAGCAATCAACAGACCAGCAGAAAGAGCCCTTGGGTTTCACCTGGAAAACCTGGCTTCAAGTCAGACAAGAAACCTGATTTTATCCAAGTGTCAAAAGCCCCATCTCCAATGAAAGAGCAAGTTTCTTTCTTTCTTCTGGAAATGCTTGACCACAGACAGTTTTGAAATGCAGAAAAAGCTAGATATACATTAAGCATTTATTATTTCCTTGTAAAAGCACCACATGAAACCTCCAGAACAGTGCAACATCAGGAACTTTCAAGTTTCTGATTAGATACATTGAAGTTAATAGATTACTAATGTCTTCCTCAAAACATTATGAAATTCATTATTGAAGTTTGCATTCTTTCTAGCTTGTTCCTAGAAATAAAAACAGAATTAATAACTACTATGATGATGGAGAATAGAAAACCTAAATGCAATGTTACAGAACATATGTAATAAAGTGACAATTTTGCATTAACATTTACATTTTGAAGTGTAGAAATCATTGGGAGAGTCTGCATAATACTGCTGTGGTCTCAGAGCCTAAAGCATTCCATAAAATTGTGCTGGAGATCTTAGTATTGCAAAATATGGAAAGTATGGAAATAAAAATATGTTAATAAAATCTACATTTCTCAACCACGGAAATTAGGTTTTAGCCTGTTTAGTGAAAAATAAGAGTGGAAACCAGAAAGAAATGTTATTCAAACCTTTCAGTGAGTCAGAATACATGCAACAGAATTAATTAAATACATTTTTATGGCTATAATCTATGTGAACAATATACTCCATCATCATCAGTCTCTGGGCTCCAGGTGAGTCAGTGAGATGATACTTGTTGATGACAACTGATGGCACAAATTCACTGGTCTGTTAAAATTAGAGTATTACATTCTTAAAAATCAGCTTTTGAACCTGGGCCAAACCCAGGACATGGCTTAAATAGAAGCATAGCATAATTTGGAAGACAAACTCACCTTAGTGTGAACATATCTCTCCAGCCTATCTGTTGTAATTAAGTGCTGGTGGTCACCAGACAGCATGCATTTCCCTTGGACAGAAAAGTCCAAGATTTAGCACATCAGTAAGCCCCAGTGTAGCAACCTGAGCCGAGTAACAAGGGAAGATATATGAGAAGGAAGCACAGCAGAGAGCAAAGCCTCGAATTGCTTCTCCCTGACTTTACAACCTGCAGAGAAAGCCATGCATCCTGCCCTGAGCCACCCCTTCCCTGCCCATCCTCCCTGGCTGGCGCACCTGCTGCCGTGCTGGCCATCCCAGCTGACGTGCCTGCTGCCTGCAGGGTAGCCGGGATCAGGGGAATTAGTTCTGCCTGCCTTGGGAGGCCAGCCCAGCCGCCACGGTTTCTATTCAAACTCCCCTCCACCACTCAAGCTCAACTGGAACCATTTAGTACCCGCATTGTTCTGCGGTTTTTATTTGTTTCCTTCCACTCAAGCACATGTTAGAAAAGGCGACCCCCCAGCAATCTTTTTTTTTTCCCCCTTTTCACATGACTAAGCGATTATCTTCTTCCTAATCAAAGAGACAGATGAAAAGAGTTTATTAATAAAAGTTCCCCTTCAGGAAGATTGGAAATGAATGATTAGTAAAATACACCCAATTTTACTTATAGACCCCCCTCATAGACAGGCATCTGTGAAGGGTAGGGATGCCAGAATAGTGGTGGGGACTCAGGCATCTGGAAGCTGTTTGCGATATGGATTAGAAGTCAGGCTGCACATAGATACTGCCTCCAGTCACAAAAGCTTGCTCTGTGGAGGAGAAAAAAAATATGCTGCTTGTTTACAGTGCTACTTTTTCCCTTTGCTTGTTATCTGTTTTATTTCTTCCCTCGCTCCTCTCTCCCCGCACCATTCAGGAGCAATTATGTCTGCACCGATACGCCAGCTGGTGGGGCCTGTAAACCATACCCACCACACCAGCATCTAGGAAAAAGGGAGAAGGAGACAGGAGCTGGGCAAACAACACAGCATTGTGCTTGGGACCGGGGCATTCTCTGCTCCCTGTTGCCAGGGACCACTGATCAAAATGGGAAAAACAACTCCTGCACTGGAGAGGGCAGACCGAATATCGTCGTGTCTTCAGCTTGCAGTGAATCCACAGCATATTTAAAACAGTGGTAAATCACAGACACAAAAACCCCAAGGGGCTTTAATAAAGAGCTGAACATATAAGCAAGTTTAGAAAAGTGGTGTTTTCCAGACAGATCTGGTTTTACCAGCGTGAGTCTGAGATGGTCGCAATATTTACAAGCATTAAACCAGACCGTCATAAAAAATTGTAGGAAACCTGAGAACCATTATAGTGAATAATTCCATCATACCTCTCTTATGAAATAAATATTAAATACACTCAAAGATGCTACTTTTAAATCTTTCTAGCAATAGGCTTTTCTGATGCTTTCTATCTGTTAAGTTAAAATTTTAGTCTCAAAATCAGTAAGTAAAGTATAAGATAAGGCTGCGTAAATTCAACATGCATACGTTAGAACTCAAATTAAGAGAGTATCCCACCTGAGTGTGAGGATACTTGGGATCAGAGTTTTAGGCCTTCTACTCATCCAGTTTGCCTTCAATCAGAAGAAACAAAATCCAAGCCCTAAACTACTTCAAAAAATGTCAAAGATAATTTTTTAAAATGAAGTTATTGTTTTAGACTGGGTTGCTTTCAATTCCAGATTCTTATGCTGCGTTTCAAAGAAGATAAAATTTCTCCCCTCTCACACCTCATTTGGAAGAATTTGAATTCTGAAGCAAGGGCATTTCTTTAACTCATTTTTTTAACAGAAATAAAATTAAGCATTAAGCAGCATCTCAAATTCAACTTTTTCCTAGGAGCTTCTCTAAAAAAATACATCTAAGAGTTGAAGGAAAATATATCTGAGGAAAATAGATTTTTGTACAAGCATCTTTCTGAATTTGTCAGCATTTTTTATTATTTGAGAAAGCAAAAAGGAAAATTAATTGGAAGACTACTACAAAATTATTCCAACGTCTCCACATAATTACAATTACAGCAACATCGTGTTAGAGCTAAACTATTGCAGTAAATCCAAAATTATTAGATTTAAACTCATGACAATGGATATTCATTTTAGACCTACTGGATTGTATTAGAAATATATTTTAAGCCTCTTAAATGATTACATATTAGAGGTACAGGGAATCTCTTCTTTTAGAGGAAGGACTGCAGAAAAAAAACCAACATACCTTGTAAACAACGTTCTTAGTGCCACTTATGTGTGTAATTTTACAGAAAAACAATTTTTTAAATTATACACATTTATTTCCACAGAACAAAATGATGAACAAGACCAGTGTTGTACAGGTTTCCTTTGGATGGATTTGAGATGATCCCATGACATACCAGTAGAGGGGATTTCCCTGGTCACTCCTCATTAGTGCCAGCAAAGTTTTAAATAACACCCCACTATCACACATTTCATATCTGTTAATATTTGGAGAATTTTTTATATAGTATTAGTAAGCTTGTTTATATAAAATATTTTTTCTCTCTACATAAATCATCTATAATAGACTCAATATTATGCTGCATCTTCCCAGATGCAGACGTCATGTACGTCTCTTAAAACAAAGTAGCTGCTCTCTTCCTTTCTCTTCTTGCAAGTGATGTAAAGTTAAACCCCTCCTTTAACTGGAAAAAAAGATGCCCAACTAGAGCCACACTTTCAAATTGCTACCACTGTGGAAAGCTTCAGAGTTAAAGGAAAAAAGAAAACATTGTCTCAGTAGGTCATCATTGTTCATGTTCCCATGAGGAAGTGCTCAGGGAAGTGAGAATAGCCTGGGGTCTGTGGTGGTGCTGTTAACATTAAAATGTATTTCTCTTTCAGACAGAGTATGGGTCAAATAATGACAGTTTGCAAAATGTAAGATATCTAACAATATTCATAATTGTTCAGGCATCTCTGACAGTCCCACCTTCCTCATACTTCGTCTGCATTTGATGCCTACACCAAGGGGATTTCCATGAATACTGTTTATAAAAGAGCAATTTACAGCTAAGAAACCAGGCCTTTTTTTCCTGAAGAAAAATTGTATCTACAAAAGCAAAAAAATGCAACAGTTGAAACTATTGAAGATAACACTTACCTTCACATCAAAAATATGTTACATTTTGCATTTATGGGCTTTTTACAAATAATATAGAAGTTTTGTAAGATGAGAGAATTTTTTTAATGGAACAGCCACTTGTGTTTCTTCTTGTGTTCTTAAGCCATAGTGTTTGTTAAGCCATATTGCCTTACCTTTTCAGAACTGTACCGATAAAAGAATTTTTAGAAGTGATTTATATTATAGCTGAAAACATTTATATTATTCTTTGGAGCCATCTAGCTAAGGCATTAACAGAAAATGGAATATAGTATCCCAATTTTATTCTTTCTTTAAATAGAAGTTCTATATTCAGTATGTGTCATGGCTTGATGTGGAAAAAAATATTTTTTGCACATTTTCTCTTCTCTTTAATTTGTTATTGCCTAGTTTAGACATACTATGTAAATTTGGACACATGCAGTTGCACACACATGTTTAGAGATTCAGACTTAAATGCATGATTGCTTATAACCATATGCAATACATTCATATATTTTTGACATGCTCCCAAGCAGTTGATTTTGTGTATTTATGTAGGAGATGGAGTATTTGTTAGCATTTTTCTTTCCATTAAACAAAGGTTCTATGATTTTGTCAAATTGCTGTTAAACAATAATGTAAATACAACTTAAAATTGCACATTCAAATGGCCATATGCTATTCTGGACTTCTATTAAAAATATAGAATTAACTTGCCTCATCAAATACATATATTTTATATCAAAAAAAGTTTAAAAAGCATGTACAGCCCCTGATTCTTTATGTATTACCATAACATCTTTCATATTACCACAAAACTAAAAAAATGGTTTTGCTTTCCTTGTTAGATAGAAACGTCATATGTCTGATGACATTTTTTGATCAAAGTCTCAAGCAAAACCACATGGACTAGATGTGAGTGGGGTAAGTGCAGTTGAAACAGCTGACCTGCTCCACCATACAGAAAGATATTTAACTAAACAAATCACTACGATTAACAAAACTTTAAAAATAAAAGAGAGAAAGAGAGAGAAGAAGAAAGGAAAGAAGGAGAGAGAGAGAGAGAGAGAGAGAGAGAGAGAGAGAGAGAGAAAGAAAGAAAGAAAGAATCAACCCAAAAGAGAAAAATTTTCTGAAATTAGGTTTAACATCCAGACACACTGAGGTGTTTATATGTATGCATGTAAGCGTATGATCCATACACATCCCTACCTGCATCTGTGTACAATATGTACAAATTTTATTTTTTTCTATCTTGACACAGTTTTGTCTGGAGCCTTGCAGTTTCTGCTCAAGGAGAGTATAAGTGAAGATCTTTGAACAGGTAGATATTTTACTCTGGTGTGGTTGGCCTGCAACCTCCATTCTGATCCTCCCTTCTCTAAACAATCCTCTCATCATGATCTGTTCATCCTCTTCCACGTGTGGATAAATTCCACTCTTCCAAAGGCAAAGAGGAGAAGCATAGGTATATTCTGTGGCAAAGGCCTTTTGACTGGGAGTTGATCAGCATTCTAATAACATCTTTTTCAGCTGTGAAAGTCAAAGAACAGTTGGCCTTATTTGTCTTGAAATATCTAAATAAGATGAAACCTAGGGAACTTCCACAATGTGTCCCTGTCCAGATTTAAAAAGTAAAAATAAAATCCATGCTATTTCCTTAAAAAGTCTTGTTTAAAAAGATAGTACTGTCATTATGTAACCTAACACTTTGTCTTCAAGTATGGTGATTAAGGAGAGAAACCCATAGGACTTTGCTCTCCCCTCCTCCCATGTTCATAAGCACAAAATTCCTTTTGAATTTTACCTGTTTATGTTGCCTTCATATTAGCCAGCATACCCTGAGTGCTTTGCCATTTAAAGGGAAACTATAGCAATAGAATCTCTTTTTTGCTACTTTTCCTTCTATATCCCTCCCACACCATTATTTATACAAAACTCTTGAATTATCTGGAGTGACATTAATCTTTCAAGTGGGAAAAAAGAAAGATATTTCTCTAAGGGAGGAACAGATTATGCTCCACTCCTTAAGTAGTTCAAGCTATTAGACTATTGTAGTGTCTGTGTTCAGCTATCTGTATTTGTCTACATATATAATTTTGAGCACTTTTAAATTGTAACTTTTTAAACTTTGGATAGACAGTTTAACCATTTCATAGCCTCTAGCACTTCTCCTACATTATTATATGTACTTTTAATCTAATTTTAAGACAGAAATCACCAAACAACAATATGGTTTAGTTTTTCTGTGATATTTCTCCTGGTCAAAAAGTGCCAGATGAAAAGTCCAGTGAAAAGTGTCAAGAAAAAAGCAGATTACAGGGCTAAAACAAATGTTTAACTTACTTCAGCTTAACCCAGTGGGCATATTTTCACCCTCATCAATGTGAATGTCTAGTGAGACTCTCTTTTTTCTGGTGAAGAAACAAGACCAGGTATTGATAATATTTATTAATTTTCATCTGACATCCAGAGTTTATTCTCTGCTTTTCTGCCATCTGAGGTAACATGTTCTTTCAAAATTAAAACGTAGCAGGATGTTTGAAGTTTTCAATCACTTCTCAAATGCAAAAGGTACAAAGACCAAGTACAAATCACCTACTTCCTATCACTAAAGTGCCCCACTGTGGAAGTGACATTTTGATTCTGCCAATTAAAATAAATAAATGCTTATAATTTGGAAAGAAAGCTAATTGATAAATGAAGCGTCGCCGACTAGCAATGGTGCTGGAAGGGTGACATTCCATAATCCCACCAGATGCCAGGCAATAGTGCACAGGGAGTCACAGAGGGGCAGGATCTACAGCAGTTTACCCCCTCCTCCCCTGCCCTGACTCCAGGCATCCTTTTCTTTGACCCCTTTGCCAGTCCCACATCCGCTTTCATCCCAGTGCACAGGCTGGAGGGGCTGGCTGTTGTGATGGCGTGGTGTCGCTGGGCTTGGGTGACAGCCCATTCTCCACAGACAGCGCTGTCAGGGAATCACAGGCTTCCACATGTACAAGTGAAATTAACTTCTGTTAGTCTGACATTTTCTGCAATCAATACTCACAGGGTCCTTGTCTCTGGGATCAAAATTCATAAATCAAAAGCAGAAAGCATGAAATAAGGTATTTGATAAATCCATTAACTGAAGTGGAAGTGTACTTCTGTCACACTGTTTAAAGCCTACAGTAGTGCTGGCTAAAGGGGGAGAAATCTAACAAACACATTAAGTGAAGTGCAGGCTCGTCTTTGTTGGAATATGCGGCTCAATCTCACTTGCTGAAGGACTTTATGCTTGGGCAGCAGACAAGTTGGTTTCCCTCGACTCCACACTGCACAGACTGCCTTCAGAAAGCAGAAAACCACCAACTAACCATTTTTTGACGGCCAATCCTCTCCTTCCACTCCAGGACAATCCAAGTTAAAGACAAATTTGCATTTCAGAACATAACACCACTGCAAACCACTTTGGATTCACTAAAGCTGCATGAGCCTAATGTGTGGGTCATTGTTTTTAAGGATTAGAAGGAAGTCCAAGATACAGACAAGCATTGAAAAACTTTTGTTGCATCTTTTAGTTCAAACATCCAAGTGCCTCCTAAACCCTCAAGGACTACCTGTCAGTAGAGTTTGGTGTTTAGGAATTTTTTTTAACACATGGCTATTGGAAAAGGCTGGGTGCTATCAGGGGTTCGATGAGAGATTTCCGGAGACAGGGATGCTCTTTGGACACATGGTTTATTGCTCGTGGGGACAGCCAACCTGACTAGCTCTGGCTGGAGCGTGGTCCGAAGAGAGTGAACTTCCTGTTACAATCCCATTTATCCCCTTCTATGCTGAATACTCAGGTTAACATCAACCAACCGGTACAGGGTACAAAATTTACATGCAGCCTATGAGAACTATTATATTACCATACTAAAACCTTGGCAAACCCACCTTTTTTCCCTATCACCTGGCAGGGCCCAACCCCTTATCCCTTTGTCTGGGGAGCTGTATTGTTCAATCATCAGGGGCCTGGTCTTCAGATAACTTAATCACCGTCTTCCTGCTTCACATTCTATGGCTCAAATTTTGCTTTTAGCTCTATCTCTTCATTCTTAAAATCTTTCACCAATAAACCATCTCTGCAAGGCCTTCCTGCATCCTCCTTCCCAACACATGGCCAAATCCATACCTCGTGTCATCTGATGTGGGTTGCTCTTCAAGTGAGCCAGAAGCTAAAAATGCATCCCACGGGTTGCATACTCTTAAAATTCACTATAGAAAGATATACCTGTATTTTTCAGCTATGATTCATGATACAGAATTAGTGACAGAGGTTTACAGTTTAACATACAACTGCATTCTAAATCTACAAATAGCATTACTTTTACAGAGCTACTTTTTAAGGAATATCATAACTGTGTTTGCTGTGATTGAAAACCTGCAGTCTGCTTGATACAGAAACTGCCTAATGACCAAAACTTGTATCTTTATATAATGTAATATAAAAGGTAGCAGTAGACAAATTACTTTCATTAGATCATTTCTTTATATCACTTCAAATACTATGACAATACACTTTCCTTCTTTCATGATGTAAAATGAAGACAAAAGAGCTGCTTTTCTGTATGACAAAATTGTCTTCAACAAAAATTACTTCTAAGTATAACTGCATTTTATCAATGAAACTCCTATTTTACAGTTTCTGAAATCAGTAGAACAATATTTTCAGCACATCTCATTCTATATTTAGTCATTACCTATCAATGAATGGTTTGATTTTGCTTTTCTCTAATTGCAAGCTATCCAATAATTAGAGAAGGTTTTTTTCTATACAGATCTTTTGTCTTCTAAGTCTGTCAATAGTTGTGATTTTCTAAGAGTCTGAATGTACTCTATTAGACCTATGAGAATGACTTTTTTTTGCTGTTATGTACATTCAATAAAGTTTCTCTCCTATCACTTAAAGAATTATATTACTTCCTTTTCTGCTCTGAATAATACATCTCCCCTTGAGAATACTCATGTTGACAGAATAGAAGTCTGCATTTACTTTCAGATAATAAAATTATTAGGCATGTCTGGCTTACATTATGATTTATAGTTATAGCAGCACCCTTATCATGGAACCATTCTAAAATTAAAAAGTTCTCAATATATTTATCTCTGATATTTACTACTCTATAAAACAGCTACATGTGGGTTTTTTTGTCATTCAGGGAGTCTTAGCTGGAAATCTTTGGGGAGAAAAATTTTTTGGGTTTCAGTTACAAGCAACATTTAACCCTATTTCTCTTTCTTTTTCTTTTTTTTTTTCAGTAACCCTGTGAGTCCTGACTCTATGTTTTCCCATGGTGGAAGCTGAGAAGCCAGAGCAGCTCCTCATCTGTTGTGGCTTCCCAAGCAATAAGATCCCCACTCCTTCACACAGTCAATCTGATTCTCAGTCTGCCTGGCTGACAGGTGACTGGCAGGGTGAATGTCCTGGGAAGCTGAAGAGGCAGAGAGTCTATTCACTGATGGAAAACCAGCCAGCCAAATGCCATTTTTATCTACCCCAAAACTGTCCTGTCAGAAATATGTGGCTTTTTTTTTTTTTCTGCATGAAGGAAATTTGTTTTCCATTCAGCTGTTTTCAGGGGTTGTTACCAAAGAAGGAGCCCAGTAGTACTGAGAGAGCTTTCACTCAAACACAAAATTCAGTAAGTTCACTCACAGCAGAATACCAAGCAGATCACCTTGCTTAGGACAGTCAGTATAGACAGGAACTTATCTTGAAGTTCTCAGATCTCAATCCAGGACCATTAATTGTTCCACACCTCTCCAGAAGGGCAAGTACATAATTAAAAATAGGGTAGAAAGGAGAAATCATTCATGTCTTGTTCTTTTTCTGCTCTCTCTGCCACAAAGCTGACTTCTCAGTTTCCCAGTCAAACCAGTCTGAGGAAATTCCTTCCTTTGCTTATATACCCCATTGACATACAAGACATTGAAGTCTAGGGAACGTGATGCTTCAGTGGACAGCTGATTCTCATAATATCTTTATATCTCTATCTCTGCAGAGCCATTTGGGGGAGTGTATGAAAAAATACACTCAGAAGCAATCATACTACCTAGCAAGCAGCTAGCAAGTGCATATGTTTCAATGCTTTCCAAGATATAAGTAAAGATACAGTTAATTTTTAATTTTTCCCAGAGCTGCATCTTTCCAGTGTTTTCAAGTCCTCTGTAAGGTAGGGTGGTCTGTAAAGTTTTAGACCAGTTCTTGTAGAAAAGGAGACATGATTTCTCTTGATACTATCAAGTACAACATGATAACATAATTTAGGAATGGTATACAAAACCCGGGAATCTTTCAATAGAAACTTACACTGGCCAGCAATGTTGTGACTTGAAACATAATTAATTTTGGAATTTAGGAATATAATCAGACAAGCTATTTATAAATGCATCTCATAAACTAAATTAATATTTTAGTTTGTTCTTCTTTATAATGAAGAATTTTAGCTGTTGTACAAAAAGACAAAAAGAGGTCAGGTACTTACAAGTCTTTTGAAACTTATTCAATAACACAGTGAATTCCTACGACAAGAAATATGATTTAAAAGACCTTTCATTATTGCAATGCAACTGAAAATGTTAAGCTTCTCAATGTCATGTCCCGTGAAAAGGATATTTGCCTTTTCATGCAGAAATTAACTAAAATATCATGACAAGTGTAATTGGAAGAATTTATTTTTTCTTTACAGAAACAATATAAAATTACACTAATAAACCTAGTCTCAAGGACCAAAGTCCCAAGTCATTACAAATAGCTTGGGGTTTTTCTGTTCTTTTTGAGCAAAATATTCTGCTACATCTTTGATTCTAGTAATGAATACTACTTCCTTCTAATAACCTTTTTTTACTCTTCAAAAGGGAAAGCCCTTTTTTATTTGAGGTGATGTCTAATAGTATGTGTTGATTATAATCATGAAACAAACCCTTATATACAATCATGGAATAGTTTGGGTTGGAAAGGGCTTTAAAAGGTTTCTTAGTCCAACTGTCTTACAATGAGCAGGAACATCTTCAACTATAGAGTTTAAGTACTAAACCTTTTTAAATTATAAAAACTGTATCTTAATTATATTATTAAACACTTTTCACCAGTACTAAACAGATGCTTTCTTCTATATTCTCCCCTGTGGTCCCAAGAAGATCTATTTGACAGCAGCAAACACTAATATCAAAACATCCTCTGCTTTGCCTGTATTGTCTTATATGGATTTGTCCATTGAAATGAAAATAAAAGACAAGATTGATGCTTACAGTCTATGTGAGGACCTTTCCAAAAATTGGGAGAGAAAGAGAAGAGCCTTATTGCAAACACAAGTGCAGAAGAGCTCTAGTAGTCAGAGCATTTGTCACTGAAGAGTAAAAAGAAGATTAATTTAAAGAATTTATTATAAAAGCATGTACCTCCGTGAGATACAGAGGGAGTTTCTCCTTGGATCTGAAACCTCAGAGATGAGACCATTTTCTTCCTCTCTGTTCTAGGCTCCTTTAATTAAAATTCCTAGAAAAGACAAAGGTGTAGGGTTTTAATTTGGGATTTTTGTGAGTCTGCTGCTAGAATGCAAGTAAGTTCATCTGGTATCCACCCATATTTCTGAAAATCTTCCCATTTCCCTTTTTTGTTTTTCCAAACATACTTTTCCAAGCATCTTTATGCCTCCACTATGCAGGAGAGAGGATCCATGTTTCTGTTACAGCTCCCATCATGTTTTCTGAGCTTTTCCACCAACAGTCTCATCTTGATTACTGTGCTCCCAGCCAGACTAGATAAAGAGAACCAACACATATAAAAATAATTACCCTCTCTGAAAAGTGTTATAGTTATACTTAACTGTCCTTATATCTTTCCTAAAATTTAAATGCAATGTGCTCGTTCTCACTTGGCAGGAAATATGAGAAGCTATGAAAATAGTCTTTCATTTTTATTTCACTGGACATAGCTGTTCTAAAACCACATGAACAGGTCAATTTTTTCTTTGCTATATTTTTGCTTTCTGATGTGAAACAAAGGAATAATGGTGAACCATTATTTCAGCATCTGCAGTATTCCCTAGCCAAAGTGCAGGGGTTACATCAATTCTGAAACAGAGATATCTAGTCATTTAGGGCAAGACTGCTTTGTTTTCTTGTAAGTCATACTCCATTATGACTTTTGAATTGCCCAGGGTTCCACAAAGCATGTTAATTTAATATCTTAAGGCTATGGCAGTCACCTAAATGCTCATGGTATAATAAAAAAGACAGCTTTATTATTTTTTTTTCTTTACTAGGTATAGTTTTTCAGAGGCAAGGATGAAGAAAATACTTGCCTTACTATTTTTTCAACCAAAGCAAAGCTGCAAAGCTATGACAGATCTTTCTCTAAAAAAGGCTCTCTCCTATGCCTTTGTAGGCAGGAGAATGCCAGGCAAGCTTTTGGAGTTATATTTTATATTCTGTCCCAGCACACAGTTCTGTTACCAGTTTTCAAATGCTTATAAGACATGTCAGGAGTTGTGCTGTTGAATTGCCTTTTTTTCACATAAACAGATCACAGTTCAAGCAGTGATGAGAAACCATGAATTGGACATAAATCCTAGAGTGCATGAAGGTAACATTCTAGTGTTTCTTGCCTCTTCCTCCTATCCCTAAATAAGTAGTTGGCAAATTTGATGGCTGACTATTAACAGATTATAAGAGATAATAAGGTATTTTAAGCCAGCAACAAAGCAGATGGGAGTCCACAACCTCAACACAGCCATTGCAAGCACCTAAACTCATTACCTCAGGCTCAGGCAGAAAGAAGGAAGGTTGGTAAAGCATGAGAGCTATTTGCAAACATTTTAAAGTACTGTGGTTCCAGTCCTGAATTTGAATGGAAAGCTGTAGAGAGCTATGTGAGAAGCTTAACAAGCTGGCTATGACAGACAGAAGAGGAGCCACTCTTTATTTGTTAAACTGGTATTACACAGAAATTGGTAATACCAGCCAGAGGCTTAGTCCCCCTCATTGAAACTTTCTAGTTATTTACTAACTACCTCAAGGAGCCCTGCCTTTTGCTAGTTGAAACATCACCATACACCAAAGTAGATTTGGGTGGACATGAAAATGATCTCAAAAAAAAAAAAAAACCAACCCAACCCAATCGTGTTTTAATGATTCTCAGTTTCTCAATTCAGTTCCCTAAACTGCAACTCAAATTTTATTCATTAAAAAAGAGACTGTGAAAAGCAGCCCAATGCAGAAATAAGTGTTGTGTGCAAAGAGAGAAGGAAACCCTCCTGTTGTCAGGGCTACTGCCTGTGCCAGCTAAAAGTCACCAGAAAATTTTTTTGTGCTTAAAAAATCATAATTAGAGGCTAGTCCTTCTCTTGACACTAATCCTGAGCCTTTCTTTAAAGCCACATGTTGCTCTGCGATTGCTATGGAGTCTTTGCTTCCAAGGGTGCTGCTTTCTCTCACCCAGTGACACACTGCAGGATGAGGCAATTTAAAAACACAAAATTGAGCCCAGATCAAGTGCATCTAATCCTTACAAGGCCTTACTGCATGCTAACTGAACTTAAGATTTTGGAAATGAATGGGAATAAAACTGCAAGAGAATAATTTAATTCACTTATTGATGCCTGCAAGGTAAAATGCACTTTTCTCACTATGCTTATCTTGATAACTATATGCTAACTTAATTTTTCTTCCTTTAGGTAGCCTAATATTTTAAAGTCTTTTTCCAATTTGGGATTGTATATTTATTTCAGCTGATGCCCTACGAACCACCTGAGCACATTTAAATGCCATCTACCACATAACAAACACTGATTTCCTCCTAGGAGATGAGGGAGCTGCAGCAGTTACACTGTGTTATTGTACCACAGTGGCAGGCTGCCAATATGTTCATTCACATTTGTAAATTCTGTCTCTTCTGGAAAAGAATAACAATCATAGAACCAAGTACTTTGGTAAAATCTCAAATGTTTATACAAGACAGTTGTATCATCTTTGTGTAGCAGAGGAATGTTGCATCACAGAATTTCAAACAGTAACAAAATAGACACAAAATAAACACCTTATTATACATTTACTTGTAATGGGTCTTTTTCTATGTCAGGGAAACAATTTACTATTAACAAAAAAAAAAAAAAAAAAGCCCTAAATGGTGCGTGGTACTTCATGGAATTCCTGCATGTTTGGAGAACTGTTCTAGTTAGGTAATAACTTTTTCACAGAAACATAGAATAAGTTCATCAAAATAGCAAATCTTCTTTTGAGCCAAGGCCTATGAAGATTCTTTGAATAAAGTGACAACTTTCAGTTTCCTTGTAGACCTGCAACGATGCAATTGCCTCGAAAGGCTGCTATTGTTACAGCTACTGTGTAGATAATGAATGAGTGCGACACAAGATACCAGTGAAGTGGAAAACAAGGGATTGTTGGCACAGTCCCCATGTTCTCTTTACAGGACAATTAGAGACACTCTGTGTTGTCAAAACACTTTTCAAGATTTAGTCACAAGTTGGAGGCAGTCTATCTGTGATTGCTATTGGCAAAAGGTGAGCTTGATTTTCTAAAACTGTACGAGTGTTTTAGCATAATTAGTTTGAAATAAGAAATGTTATCTGTATTTATTAGAATTTCATTACAAATAGAGATAACAAAATAATGCAAATAAGTTTTCTATCTGTGTAATTTTGAAGCTTTCCTTGTCTATACAGTGGAATTTAGACAGATTCTGCATATAATGGGCTGCTTGTAGTAGGAAAAAAAAGGGGCTACATGCTTGGGCATGGCTCTCTGGCTCTTGCTCCACCATGTCTCAGCATATGGTATGCATGCTAGCCCATCACCTATCACTTGCATCTCTCTTTTAAACAAGCTGAGGTGAAATATAGTAAGCAGTGTGCATACAGTTCTGAAGCACAGTTCATTTGCACAATAATCTCTTATTTTTATGCAGACTATTATATTAAATTTTAATTGGTTTATACCTCCTCTAAGAAAGCCTAGAAAATCACATCCCTTGTTCAAACTCTTGCTTTCTTTTCTGCGCTGTAAGGTCTGTGCCTTTAACACATGCTTCTTGTATTATAAACCTAATCCCAAGGCTAAGAATAGTTTGCTTTTCTAAAAGACAGCTTTATTTATCAGTCAGGAGCTATCTAAGCATCTAAGAACCATGCTACATTTCTTAGTTTTTGGACTGTGCCTGCGAGGGTACTTTAAATAAGGAACTTGAGTCGGCAGCGGCAGCGGATCATCTCAGTGGCAACTGGCAGGGACCCTTTTAAAGGGTCAGTCTTTGAAGCACAGTGTGTGCACTGCCACTGCACCCATTTGCTTTCTGCAGGGTAAGCTTGCCACCATATGGAAACCACATGGATTACTCAGTGGAGGTCAGGCTAACGCTGATAGCATAACTAGATTTTCTGTCTCAATTGTAAGAAGTTTGATGGAAACGAAAATACACAGTACAACTGCGGGAGAGGAAATGTGGCTCTTTGTGAACCCTCTTTTGTACTTTAATACCAGTCTGAGCCATCCATTCAAGGCTGAGTTCTGAATGGATATTTGGTAAGCATTTTTAAGTTAAGGACAATCAACTCTGATTAGTGGTTTTAGTAAGTGCAAATGTTGAAAACATCAAATGTGGATACAAATTTGGTGTTTGACTTTCCATTCTCTTCCTTACTTACACTAAAAAGACAGCTCAGACTCCAAATCTAGTGATATTGCTTAAACAGCTCCATTTTATATAAAGAACTAACACCAGATTTACAGAGGGGTAATCTTCTTCTAACTTTCCCTAGAGTGCTCAATATTTTCCACACAAACAATTTTAAAAGTTATTTGGCACTTGGAATCCAAATATATTACTTGTAAGGGCATGACACAAGAATTACAATCACAATTAATGGTATGTCAATACTTTTTAAAGCAAAATATTGATGTCCAATGTGTAATCAGGCACTTACTAGATACTATGATCATCTTTCAATGAATGCCATCCATCTAAGCTGGGCACTCAAATTACAACAAAGTTTTGGAGATTAAGTATAAGAAAAAATTTGGAGTAGAACTGAACTAGAACATAAAGAATAGGCAAATTATCATATCTTGCAGATGACACCTTTAGGACATAGTCCCATGGTTAATAAAAATGGCAAAAATCTTACTGAGTTTTCAAATTAGTTGGAACAAGGTGACAAGTGTCCTGCTCCTTTTTTCTTCCTCATAATTTTCCAAAAGGAAAAAAAAAATTCAACTCAGTAGCCTATTTCCTTCATTCCATATCAACATACAAAATTTAGCTATATTTTAACATACAGGATAAACGTGTATTCAACTTCAGCATTCTCCAGTATGATCTCAAAGATGTTTTTGCTATGACATTTTCTATAATATAAGAATGTAAATAATAAAGAATAACACTTGATTGGATTAATCAAAATTTACTGCTTTGATTTGCAAACAGAGATTACAATCTTATAAAAATCCCTGAGATAACCCTCTAGCCCCCAAGTACCATGCAGCTGCCCAATCACAAGCTCCCCTCTGGTGGGATGGCTGGGAGAATCAGAAAAAAGGTAGAACCCATAGGTCGAGATAAGAACAGTTTAATAATAATAACAACAACAACAACAACAATAATGATAATGATAATGATAATAATAATAGTAATAGTAATAATAATAATAATAATAATAATAATAATAATAATAATAATAATAATAATAATAATAATAATAATAATAATAATAAAAAGAGCGATAATAAAGAGAGAGAGAGAGAGTAAGGAATAAAAGCCGTAAGAAACAAGTGATACACAATACAACTGCTTCACTGCCTGTTGACTGATGCCCAGCCCATCTCCCAGCAGCAATCAGCCCCTCCTAGTCCACTCCTCTCAGTTTGTGTTCTGGGCATCATATTCTGTGGTCTGGAATATCCCTTGGGCCACTTTGGGTCAGCTGTCCTGGCCCTGCTGCCTCCCAGGTCCCTGTGCAGCTCCTCTCTCTCAGAGCACGTGCCATGTTTCTTAAACTTGCCAGTGATTTATTTGTATTTTTACCACTAAAGCTTTTAAGTCAGTGGCATAAAGCTGTTCCTCCCAAAAAGCAACAAACAGCAGGTCGTGCCAGCAGCCAGGCAATTAATAGAACAAGCTCTTCTATGTTCCTGTGACAGAGGGCAAAAAGCCCCAGGTATCCCTGTCCTTGATGTAGGCTGCTGTGAGAGCCATGGCACACGGAGCAAGGCTTCACACTCCCAAGGCTTCATTCAAAGAGCATCACACCGGATTCCTGCAGCCCCCTCTTTGTAATTTCTTTTTCTATTAATTCATGCACAGATATGTTTCAGTGCATGAGGGCTATCAGACTGCCATATAATTTTAGAAGAAATTGAGGAAATATTATGATTACCAAATTGAAGAGGAAAATAGGAGTTAGTGAAAGGTATGATTGTAACATAACTATGTTACACTCTTACACTCAGTTATGTTAAACTCTTGGTGATGACAATTTTTATCTTTTAAAATAATGAAGATGGTGAAAACAATTCAGAAAAGCCTACCATTTCCATCTTTTTTTAGGATGAAACCTTGAATATAAATTATTATGATTATAAATAGTTTTCTTCCAAAACCACCAGATGACTACATCGTGTTTTTCAGTTATATTTTTAAAAACAATTCTCATCTTGGTCTAAAGATGTTTTATGGAAAAAAATATCTCAAAATATCTTTCAAGCACAGAAAGAAAGGACATGTCCTGACAATTTGTCAAATTCTTTTTTTTTTCTCCCACCACTGAAAGAAACCAAAACAAACCCCTTTATTCCTTCCCTGAAAGATTTTTCATTAAAAAAGATTTTTGCCTGGAAGGGACAGGTAATGTTTCTCAATTTTAATATGTTAATTAATTGCTAGATTATAATTTCTATGGAATTGAATTTGAATTCCATATTAATATTTAATGAATTAACTAAGGCTAACTTAATTGTAATGAACACCAACACATTTAATGATGATTGGTTGCTTATTTTTAAAAAATGCATAATAAATATTCTAATTTTCTGAGGATTGTTGTTGAGAATTTTATTTTGTGTTATTTTTGTATGGTCTGAAAAAGCACCTTGAGGGATATTTCTCACCTCATCTCATTGACTGTGGCTGCTCTTTGGAGGGGCTGAAAAATTTTCACTGTGGTTATAAGCATGGTATGATTCTGAGCCTCAGCTTGGTTTTAAAACTAAGTTTCAAAAATCTTTTAAAACTAGTTTTAAAAATCTTGCTAGGAATCACCTGAGACTACTGAATCTGTGTTCATAATCTCACTGACTGAAGGGCTTACTCTTTTTAGAGGGGAATGCAGGATCTCTTTTCAGTCCCAAAATCCCAGCTTGAAAATTACTCTGGGTGGCCACATCCTAGCACTACACTGCTGGTAATCTCTTTGGTGGCCCTTTGGATTTGCCTATGGATGTTCCCACTGAAGGCTGCAAAAGAAAATAAATCTATACCCTTCTTGGGTTTATGATCTCAGTCTTTTCTCCAAAAAAGGTGAGAAAGAACAGCTCCTTGGAGAGACAAACTCTAAAAGGGCTATTCAAATACACAGACACAGACAAGATATGCTTCCAGAAATGCACTAAAAGTATTCTGCTTTCTTGGCCTAATCTTTACTTCTCAAAACTTCACTGAGGAAAAAAAAATGTTATGAATCATTACTTATTGATTGCCTTAAGTGCACTTCTTAGAGTGTGATAGCATAGAGTGATCATATCTGCTCACAAAACTAGTGTAAGCAGATGCCTACCCCACAACCTATCTTTATTATTTATGCAATTAAGTGTGTGGCTGCATAAAGCTCAGTGCATATGAGCAGTAATATTACACCATCCTGACGTGGGTTTCACTGCTGTATAAATGAAGCCCATATTAAATTTACAAAGGTTACAAAACCATTAGCACTGATGGCTTTTAAGGAGTAAACGTTCACCATGACTCACACTTTGTTCACTTGTGCCATTTGGAAATTAAGTATTCTTAATTGCTGTAATGCACTGCAACTTCCAACACTTCTCAGTGACTGAGGCACATAATTCCCCTGTAATTTGAGTAAAGTATTCTAATTGATTAATTGAGTTTTCTTGTAAGATTGCGCAGGAGTTTTAGATGCAAGAAGGTTATCCTTGTTCTACCTAACACAAAAATGCTTGAACCTGCAATATAAAGTAATGTTATAGGTGCTGAGTGAAAGTACACAGCAATACAGTCTATATGAGATGGCCATTTTTGCTGGCAACAAGTGTGTTGTACTTTACATCAAACATGCACTATGGGAGGTGAGAAGAGATAAAAGCTTTTTTTAAATGCCATTTAACATTTGCTGTCAACCTTGTGCTTTGTGTTGCCTGTCATTTATACGATCAATTTTTGTTTTGTTTTTGTTTTACTTGGTGTAATGCTTCTCACTGCATAAAAACAAGGAGCAAGAAAATCATGACATAAACAAACAAAAAAATGTTATGGAGATTCATCAGTGTTAGGTAGACTTCAAAAATGGGATGGGAAAAAAGTGAGAAAGGTCCTTTCCAAGCCATTGGAAATCTAAGCCATTCTACATTTCTATGAAAGAAAGAAAGGGAGAAAGCAAAAGAGCTGGGAAAAAAAAAAAAAAAGAGAAATCAAATGCCTCCACAAACTACAGCTTAATTTTCTGCATTTCTGCATTAAAAATGTACTCCTTAACAATAAAGTTAGCGAAGTAAAATGTAGCAAATCCATAATGTCACCAGTTGATTGAACTGGCCCAAACCCAGACCAGATACAGGATCACCCCTCAAGTTCCCTTACAGAGAGATACTTAAGTTGATTGTAATCCAGGCTTTAGAAGACAGGAGCTAAAATACATACATGGACCCTGTAAATTATTTCATACATCAAAATAAATCAAACTAAACATCAAGTGATTTTGATGGGCTTTTTCTCACTAGATTTTGCCATTCTTTCTGCAAAATGGTTGAATTGCTATTGAATTTTGAGGTAAAATGAGTGTTAGTATTTTCAGTGTCATGGGCCATTATAAACTTTACATTAGATAAATAGTAAAAGTTCATGTAAAATATAAAGCTTTGACCAAAGATATTAAAGACATGGCAATCAATAAAATAACTGCATGTTTTGTCTGTGTTTTAGCTGAAATGTGACTTCAAATGTAAATAAAATTTTCCTTTGACAACATTTGCTTCCTTTTCTCACTTTTAAGAAAATGATCTGCAGCTTCCCCTGGGTTGCTGCACAAATCCAATCTAACTTAAAAAAGGGTTTCAGGGAACATCTTTTCTCCTCTCTTCCACTTTCCAGTCCTTGCTTTCTTTTCCTAAGCCTTAGCCTCAGAACCATGCTAAAAACACTTGTTTAAATGGAAAATAATCCCTCTTTTAGTGTAGGGATGTTGATTTGTTGCTTTCCCACAGATTTTGAGGACACTAAAAGTTTGCAGAGGACTAGGTTCAATATTTATTTACACATTCTGCTGAACTGCACTCCAGTTACTCACAGGGTAGAAGGGCAAGCCTCTTCTCTTTTCTACCTTGTCACAAGCCTGGGTCTCTGGGAAGCATCTCTCATTGCCCTGCCTTCAGTATTTCAGCCAGGGAGGTGGTTGAGATAGACACCTGCAAAGATCTCCCTATTCCCTCATTTTATATGAACAACTGTTCTTTACATCTACTTGAAGCGGGATTATAAAATGACAGGAGTGTCTGCCAAGACCAACATTTGCCTGGTAAGGTGTTTATCTGACTCTTCACTACATATCTTTAAAACCCTGACAGTTTAAAGGAGCTGGTTTTGGTGTGTTTTTTGTGAAGCACATGGAACACATTTCTCTGCCTCATGAAAGAGTTTGATTAAGTTCATTGCAGAATTCCAGCTTGGGCTTCAGCTGTATGAGACTGAAAAGCCCCAGTTTGAGCTAAGAGATCGTTTGAATTAAAGGTGTGCAGCTGATGCTTTCTTTGTTGCAAATGTTAAATTCTTTCTTCTTCCACTTCCTTTCCCTGCCTCTCTTTTGTTGCTTGATTTTTTTGTATCATTTCTGAAAAAAATACATGCTTCCCTTTCTTCACGTGGAGTTTATTCCTAACAATGCCTGCCTCTCTGTCACACCAGCTCACAATTTGTATCACCCAATACACTAAGGGCCACAATTCATTTCAGTCATGGTTCAAAGCTATCCTGAAATAATCACAAAGTGACACTGTGAAATTACTGTAAAAAATTGTGCGGCAGTGTCATGACATTTTATAATTGAGACCTCTAGTACTCATAGCTCTATCAAAGCCCATAAGGAGGAGGGGAAAAAATTGTGTTTTGACAGACATAGCAGCTTGAGATGTGCAAGCAAGATTGTATAAAGTCAGCCATGTAGAAAGTTATCGGATGTTCCAGTTTGTGCCCCCATGAAATTGGCACAAATCATCTGGATTTGACTTCAGGAAGGTGGTTAGGAGTAACATGAGAGAGTAAACGAGAAGGTAATGGCCACTCAATGACTTAACCTGTGTCACAGGGCAACTAATGTGTCAGCAAAGAATCAAATAAAGATGAATGAGCTTATCAGAGGACCATGCATTGCCTCATTGGGTCCAATTTAATTAAACAAAGGAACTGTTCATATAGAAAGATTAATAGAGCAACCATATACAGTAACTGCTAGGAAAGTATATCAGAGAAACACATAAACAGCAGCTGCTATGCAATATTTTCTTTCACAATACTGATGAAAATCATCAGGTGACCAGAATCATTTGACCAGCCATACACATCTTTTTGGTAAAGGTCTGAGCTTATGTGTAATCCACAACAGTTGAAGATGCTACTTGTATGAACCAGCTAAATGGTGATAAATAGAAATTTGCCTAGTCAATCTGCTCTAGAGCTTTCTCTGAGTGTGTGAAACAGGTTGCCCTCTCTGGGGAAGGACTCGAGCATGTCTCCCAAAGGCAATGTTGCCATATGAAGTCACTTCCCTTGCATTAGAATACTTCCCTGGATAAGAAAAATATTTGGCTTTGGTGACAGAGTAAATACATTTTATTACCCCCCCAAAAAAAATCATCTAAAATCTAAAATCTAATATCAATAGAACTTGGAACAATCAGCCTAGCAAATAATTTACTGGTAAGAAAAGTGGAGTGAAGAAGAGGAGGGTAAAAGGAATGAGATGCAGAATTAATCAAGTTTATTTAGAAAACCATCAAGTTAAGGTAGTAGTTTTACACTTTTGGGTTGTAAATGCCATTTCACAGCTAGTGAAACTAAAACTTTCAGTTTGACAGCATCAGTTTTGTAGTCTGGACCACGCAAGTCCTTGTAGTCACTGCAAGGCAGCACAGTCCAGCACCACTCTCAGCCTTTGAATATTACAAGGGAAGCAGAGTATCTTCTATTTGAGAAGCAGGGCAGGAGAGGTATTACTTGGCATAGCTGTGGCATGTTAGGAGAGGGAATATGGAGCTCTGTATTACTGTGTGTACAGTGCAAAGTTTCTCCATTGCAATGTGAAATGACAGGAAGGAAAGTTCTTACTTTGAGCTAAGGGGTCTCTACCCAGTAAAAGTGCTGAAGTAGTGTCTTAGAATTCTTCATTCCTGGGAGGAATTACTGATTTTAAGACAGGAGTTTGGACTCTCAAAACCAAAAGAGCCAAGGAAAATGCAATGCTCAGGCAATTTTACCTCTGGTTCAAACTCCAATTTTGTTTTGTTTTGTTTTTTCTCCTATCACTCCTATCTACCAGCCCATGCAAGAGCTGCAGTTCTTTACTGCGCTAAATAATAATAGCTGCAGCAGCAGCAGCTTGTATGTCCTTTTTATTAGTTAACACAGAATTGGAGCTTTAAATAGACAGTAACATTTCATGACTTTTCACCACCATTTCCTCATCCTTTTCTTTGGACTGAGGCAACAGAAGCACCATATGTGTAAGCACAGCATTCCCAACAGCCTCTGAAATGTCATGTATTTTTCTTCCCCCAGTACTAGGCATGTCTGGCTGTCTTGAGTAAAAGTATGAATTTACTTCAGAAAATATCACAAATACACATAACTGAAAAATTCTGTGTCAACTACAAATCGGAAGAACCTAATGGAAGAGGAATAAAAGTTCAATAAGTTCAGTTCTAGCAAATGAAAACTTACATTGTAATGCTGCAAAGAATTCAAAGTACTGTATTTCATTTTCGGGTGGAACTGGTTACATTGAATATTTTGAATAGTAAGGATTGCCTCACTATCACTTCTATCCTCCTTCTACCCTGTAAGATGTGACAAGTGCTGACCTTCATGAGATGTTTCAAAAGAGAACTTTTAGCTACTTTTTTCCATCAAGAAGACTGGCATGGAGAGGTGAGCAGGTAAGGGCAGAACTCAAAGGTGTTTGGAAGCTGCAGGCCAGCCTGGCAGGTCCAACAGGCAGCAGAGGAAATGGGCTCTGGGTATGTCCCAGCTGTTCTTGTCTGCTTCTCATCCAGACAGAATGGCTGGGCGAGTCTCCAGGCAGCACCAGGGAGTGCTTCCCTTTAGGAATGAAGACAACCTCCACCTTACCTTCCATGGGAAGCAAGGTTGGAAATGTCTTCAGAGAATTTGCCTTTTAAATTGTACCTCATGTTTCTTCTACACATCCACAAGACATCGCTTCCCACCTCTCTCTCAGGCTCTTAGGATCTTTTGGTTTGCCACCTCCCATGTTGTCTGTAATGGTCCATCAGCATGTGGACGAATAAATTGAGTTCAGACAAACAGGAATATTCTTAGCTGGGGTTGTTCCCTCAAGAAATATGTTTAAACCAGATTTTTGGCTGCCTGCAATTTTACCCTACTGTTTGAATGGCACAATGCCCACTTGCAGGCGGGTCAGAGCTTAGGGCATAATTGTCAACCAACAGTGGATTAGATGTGCAGTTTCACTACAGTGGAAATTATATTTCCCTTGATGTGGGAATCCTTGCTTTTTTGCATTATTGAGCAGTGCAACCACCAGTTTCTTTCAGGTTCACAGAGGTGAATTTCTAAGACAAATTACAAACCAAATCAAACCAAACAAAAAATTGAAAAAAACATAAAGGACCTTCAACTTGATGAAATATTGTTTAATGAGAAATCCATGAGCACCTATGAAATTGCTGGTAATTTATATAAGAGGAAGAGTTCAAAAGACTTTAGTCACTAGTGAAGTGTGAAAAAGAAATGGGGGCATGAGGAGCAGTTATACACAAATCTCATGCTTATTGCTGAGGTGGGATGTTAAGAAAATGAGCATATGATGTATTTCCCAAGACTTTCTTTATTCCTATCAAACACACTAATTATGTGACAGTAAGATTAAAAGAAGATAAATTTTTCCTCTCAGCTGCTGCCTCTTCAGGATATGAAACAAAACCAACACAATGGTTCCTTGGGCTGCTGTGGACAGAAATACGGAAATTTGGTCCAATCATACCAGCATAGACAGTGCACTTGCAGGTTTTTCTTTAAGAGACAGTAGTTAGTATGGTATTGTCTGAGAGAATCTGCTTCCCCTCTGCAGGAATGACTCATTGCTCCTCCAGCGAATGCTCCATTTAGACATTAATGCTTTGTCAGTCCAAGATACCTTCTGTAAATAGGTGCAGCAGCATTATTCATTTCATTTTGCAGGGTGAGCCATGTGCACTTTGCAGTGGACCTTTGTTTTCCATGCTGCTGAATTGCACCCAGCATGGACTGGAGGGAAGGAAGAAAACAGGGCATGTCCTCTTTCCCTGATGGCTGAGACACGGTGTGAACGATCCACCTCACCACACGCAACACCAGGAATTGAAGACCACAGCTGTGGGTTTTTATTTGGTTTTGATGGGCCTGATCAAGGACTTGTTTCTGAATAAAAGTGTATTTACTCTGAAATGAACTAATACATGCTAGTAGCAGGATTCAGCTACTTTTCCTCCCTCTTTCCTCTCAAAAATTGGAGGGCTAGATCCTAAGAGGATAAGATAAAGTATGTCTTGTGGGACATGGTAAACAGGAGACCTTTCTAATTTCCTTTCATTGGATGCTTAGTGGGAACATTAACCCAAGATAAGGAAAGTCATGTTCAATTATTTTCTGTTAAGGCCACGTCCTCCCAGGACAGTAATGCGATGGAGATATGATGAGGAATGTGAGAAAAGGCACTATCGTGCTCCCTGTGGTAGCTACTCTGTGTTGCAGAGTATTACTGTGAATAAAGAAGTAGGCAAGGGTTTATTTTTTCCCACTCTTCCAAAGAGTGTCCTAACCTCAATGGTCATTTGCAGATGAATGTTTCTGAGAAAGCTGGCATATTGCTCCCCTTCCTAAACCATAAACCACACTCTGCTGTGCTCCCCCACCAGTGTGTGTGTGATGCCCCTGGCTGAGTGTGACTGCATCAGAACAAGTAGATGATTTTCTCAGGAAAGGCTGTGTCAGTCTTTTCTAGCAGAAACATTTCAACCTGTATGAAAACCTGCAAGGAAAATAACTCTTTAGCATATGGGCTGTAATACTTTCCTGCTCTCAGGGGAGAGTTTAAGAAGAGGCAGAAGTGCTACAATATGGACAGTTACCATAATCAGTGGGCAAATGAACTAAACAAGGAAACAGGCACAAGTCTTGTGCCAGTGTGGTGAAGCCAGAAATGCTCTCTTCTTTGAAAAGCCATTTCCAGCAGTAGCTCTTTGGTGAAGTTGATTCAAATGGAGAAGTAGATTTGCTATGGTAAATGCACCTTTCTACTTACATAAATAATTTGGTTTAAAATATGTTTTTGCAATGGGCTAACTATAATCCACCCTTAATTAAATGCAGATTTCATGTGTGTGCGTATATATAATATATAAATATATTTATAGATTGATCTTTAATAGCTTCTTACATTCCCATTGGGTGACTGAAGGTTTCCTTTCAAGATGGGGATCAAAAGGAAACAATTTTTTGACAGCATGCTCCCAGTGATATTTTCCAAATTGGAAACAGTGGGGCACTATGCCCAAATGATCATTCCTGCTGAAGGCAGGATTTACGAGATTAGGCGCAGTGCCCTGCTAATATGGCAAAGTCTGCACTAAGACTTACTGTACTACATGTCCCACTCCAGCATGGCAAATGCCAAGCCAACAGCAGTATCTCTGAGATTCCTGCATGAGGTACATTCCACCTAGTGCATACAGCCATATCCAGCCAGATTTCCATTTTCTTTACATAGGGATTGTCTAAAATGCCTATGCAGTTTCTTCCCTTCTTAAATTTGCATGCCTTACTAATCCCAGCAAAATTAAAGGGAACCTCTTAAGAAGATAAGCTTGTTTTTGGATGTGGGCTAGTAGTCAATGGAGTAATGTAATAATTATTTTCTGTCTGCAGTGAAACTATATACATTTCAATGGTTGCAATTTATATTCTGTTCCAGAATATATGTAAAACAATTTCCAATGAAAGAATTTAAATTAACACATGCTTTATACACAATGGAGGAAACATCCCTTCTCCATGTGTTGAAATCAAATGTGATTTTGTATAGACAACCTTGATATATGCTTGCAAACATCCCCTAAAATATCATTACACTGTGAAAAGATTAAAAACATTGAATCATGTGGTGACCTTTCAGTAGAACAGAGAATTTAACCCTCAAGTCAAATTTACTGTTGAGAGTTCACTGTCTCTTAATTTAATGCACTTCTTACTATCAAGCATAAAGCAGAATTACATTTTTGCCTTTTATTACCACCAAATTAATTATGTTAGAGGCACTGTTTAGGTAAAAGTAGCATATTCTGAATCATGTTGGGTCTATTTCGAGTCTATGCTGGCTAGAGCATTTCATTATACATCAAGCCATATAACACTTAGCACACTTGGCTTCTAAAATATGGCAGTGATTAGCCTACAACAAAGCTGTAGCTGAGGAAGTCATCCTACTGAACAGATGAATGTAGCAGCAAAAGATGATATATATGCATACTATATTTCTACTCATTAATGCTAACTAACCCTATGCTTTTGTGGAACTCACAGTTAACCTTTTCCCTTTGTTCCCCTTTTAATTTCTGCATGGTTATCTAGCATACATCTAAACAGGAACAAACTCAAATTAAAAAAAATTACAGAAAGGAAGGAAGGAGCAAGGGGGAAAAAAAAAAGGAAAAAGCAAACTTAAACGATGCCTCTTACTGTGACAGCAACTCTCCCTTAACAGCCTCAAGTGTTTAACATATTGAAACAGTTCATCTTCCTTCAATGAACTTTAATAACTCTGCCAGGTAAGAAGCTATGCTCCATACTTCTTCATGTTGTCTTTTCCCTTCAACATATCTATACTGATCTCCTCATCTGGTCAACTTTACAGCTCCGGTGTTTGGAGACCAGTGAGCACAGTTATTACCATCATCAATAACCTGTCCCACTTTCTCCTCTTCATTTCTCAACCCTTCTCTTTCCCCTTCAAAATCTAATAATAGCTCCTTGCCATGATAGCTGATCAATACAAGAGGGCACCTGTTCACTTTACTCAACACACCATGCTAAAGTAACATGACAAAGGAACAAATATGATTCTGCCTGAATTGTGTCAAGTAACAAGAAAACTATCCAGGAAGTTTCCCTTTGGGGCAAATTTCATGAAACACTACAGATAACCAATTTTTAGACATAGAACTAATCTCTTTCATCTCACTTTCTCTTTTGCTTCAGGTATGATAGCTGGAAACATTAATACAGACAAACTTCAGGCGGCAGTCGCAGCTCCGGAGTTGCAGCAGCAGCAGCAGCAGTGAGCCAGCCTTCCGTGCCAGCACCTCCATCAGCCTGAGGAATGAAATGAGGAAGGTGTAGAGCTCACCCCCACGCAGAGGGGAGCCATTAATATGCACATGGAGATCAGCTTTAGAGGGTTGATAAAACCACAAGCAGCAAAACATTTGCATGTTCTCTTTGACTAGGGATTTTTTCTAACATAATGTCAATTGGTGTTTTAAAGAACCATTCTGTACTTAGCAATATTAATCCTTATTTTTCCACAAATGTGGATGAATGTATAGCCATCAGCTGTTCATTGGCACTTGAAAAATTTTTTTGTTGCATGTGACTCATATCAAATGTACATTTGAAATCTGTGCTCTCATGCACACACACTTACTAAAAAACCTCATGTCATAGATAAAGGTCTCTGATAACTCAGTAAAAATATTTGTTAATTAAATATTGCCAGTCAGGTGGATCAGAACTGCTGAATCACTGTCCATACAGGAGAATGACAAAGTCTTAAAAGAAGAAATAGGTACTGTGAGAAAGAACTCATTTTAGTTATCTGATTATGGTCAATGATTTGCCTGATTAAACCCTTATTACACAAGACTCAGAAGTTGATCTAAAATTTTCATACTAGAGAGCATTAAATACTAACCTAACTACTTCATTTCCATCCCCTGAAATAAATCATTCTAATTAATTAAGGTTCTGCAGTCTTCTTTGTGCAGAGGACATATGCTTCTGTCAAACATTCCAGGTTTTTTCTACATACCTGCACAAGGACATCTCAAAACAACAGTAAGAGGCAGTACAAATAAATGCCATATTAAATTATCAGATTTAGATTAAGCCTTCCTTTCCCATCCCAGTTTTGCAGGTTAGAAATGAAAAAATGGGAATATTTCTGTTTGTGTATTGACTGAACATGCAATTCTAAACCAACAAGATTTTATTTTCTGTGCAAAATCAAACCAATACTGTAAGCATTTAAATATAACAGTGCACTTTCTAAAATGCTAGCAGTTGGCTAAGAATGAACTGATGTTTTAAATGTACAGACATCAACAATTGAACAAAAGCTAGTTTTATATTATTTCTGAACTGAAACTTCAGGACACTTCAATTTCATTTGCCATTTTTAATTCTGATTAGTGTTTTCCTGTTACATTTACCCTACTGGAATGATAATAAAAAGATAGCTTAAGAGGCTGGTTAGTATTTGAGGAAATCATGTGGTTTTAGAGAAATGTTTTATCTTTTTGCTACTGATGTCAAGAATTTTAAAAAAACCCAAAAAACAACAAACAACAAAAAAACCCAAACAAAAAAAACACCAAAACAAAAAAAAAAAACCCAGACCCTGCAAAAATATGTCATGTTACTAGCAAATGTGTTAGAAGATTTCTCCTATGATACCCTTCTTCTGTGTAGAGTCAGTTTAAATTCTTTTATTTTATGAATAGTGATGCATCACTTTCTTCTTGGTATATATATATATATAATATTATATTTTTAGACTTAGATAGATTCTAAGCCAGCTCTATACTGTGAAAGTTTAGATAATGTGTTGCTATTCTGTGACTAAATATTTTAATGCCTAATATTATCCTACTAATACCTAATATTTTCTGGTATTTTTTTTGACTACAAACTCAAGTTGTGGCTTTAGTTAGATAAGAAAGAATAATTATTTTCTCTTATGATGACACTGTCATTTTATTTTGAAATAACATATATACCTCTTTACACTACACACAAATATTTTTACTGCTTTTTAAATAACTCTTTTTCCATTTAGCTCAGGTGAATACTATACTACCCCATCTACAGATCCCAGTACAAGCATTTTGGGAGGTAATGAGGAAAAACTTTTTTTTTTTCACTGCACGACAACCTTTTAAGTAGACTGGTATTGACTTATTTTCTACACTTAAGCCTCCAGATTATTACACAAAGAGAGGCAGTATGGTTTTCTGTGTAGATTTTGTTTTTTATGGTGAGGTGAACTTATGCCTTCCTGTGTGCTTTGGTGTTCCTGTCTGGCTGCAGTGACACCTTCTAATGGCAGAACCCTTGAACTGGAGTTAAGGATGGCCAGCCTACTTCATGGGTTTTCACAATGCTTCAGAAAGAGAGAATAACATGCAAGGAAGCTACTGGACATGGGCTTTGTAATCTTTCTTAATGCTTTCTTTTCCATAGCTCATAGGTCGATAGTTAACATTCTCACTGTGCACCAATGGCAAACCAAGGAGCAGATCTGATGGCAAGACCTGATGAGGACATGGGCAATTCCCTCCTGATTTAATACTCATCTCTCTGTCCTTTTGTTTCCAAATTTTTTTTTTTTTTAATAGCTCCTCTCTGCCATCCTGGGTTCACTGTATATGTTTCAAAAGGCAGCCAGCTATCTGCTCTCCCACCTCTCTCACGCTTAAGTCCAAATAATACTATCGTTAGCAAAGAGTACAGCTCTGGCTGCAACCTAAACCACAACACAATTAACAAAATAATTGCTCCAAGAGACACTGCATTCTGCTAATAGTTAAGTGGTTTTTAAAAAATGACATTAATTTCTGCTCTGGAACATCTGTGACCCATTCACAGGGCTGAAAAGGAAAAGCAACATTATTTCTGTAGAACCAAGACAGCTTCCCACTCCCCTCTATAGACCCTCATGCATGTTTCCTCCCATCCTAAATAATGCACATCTTTTCACACATCTTTTTCTTTTTATCATTGAGATTTTGGAAAAATGACAGAAATGTGTCTTAGTTTAAGACAGTGATTCCCAGGTGCCCTGCTCTGACACAAGATGCCTGCAGTCAGTGCTTTTCTTTTCCAGTGCATCATGTGGTAGGACTGAGACTACTTCTGAATTTATCATATTATTTAAGTGGCAAATTTTCTCTATTTTATTTTCCATTTGCTTTGCTCTTAGAGTGCAAAGGAGAGCTGTTCATGCCTTTCTCTACACAGCAGGAGTTTTTTCAGTTGCTGTTGGCTCTGGGTCAAATATTCATGCGTTATTAGTGCAAAATCTTTGCAAAGCAAAAAGCCACTCTGCTGGGAAACCAGCTCACTGAAGAGAATGTTCCTTTTGGTAGTAATTAACTGTAATACTGTGGAGGAGTTCTAACAAAGGTGTAAACAAAACAAGAAAATTTACAGCACCGTCTTTTTTTCACCTGAAATATGAGAACTGTCTGCATGTATATCTTCACTTATATAGGATAGACCGCAGTTATAAAGCTTGCAAAAAAGTAGGAACACTAAACATAATTTAAACAAGTAATAAGAACTTAATTTGCCCAAACTGTCAAAAGTATTGCTGACATTTCTTCACATGACAAAGCTCATCACTTCATCACGATTGCCTCAGAACAATATGACTTAGCTTTGAATAGCTGTCCTTAAAATCTGGCAATAGAAAGCAAGTGCAAGGCACCCATTAACACAATCTCAAAAAGTTAAAAGCAAAAGGAGTTGTGCTCCAGGAACCAATTACTATGTTTGCTACTCGCTAGTGCCACCACATGGAGTGATATTTGAATATAAACCAACCATTACAGAACCAGGAAATTGTCTGTAAATAATACATAGAATACCATACTTCAGTAAGAGAGCAGAGAAAGATATATAATCTCCTCTCCACTGTGCAAAGCTCAGATTGTGCCCTCATAAAAGTGGAGATGTCCCATTTCTAAGAGCATGAATGCACTATAGTAAAAGCAGAACAGTCAAACTGCTTTATTCCTCCAATAAAAGAAAGAACCATTTGGTAAAAGGATGCATTACACATTTTCTATTTAAATCAGTTTATAAGAAACAGATGTTAAGTTTCCTTTGGTAAGAAAAAGGAAGGGTTATAAATGAATTAAAGTGACTTCTCCATGGATCTTCTACTCTTCTTTCTTCCTTTAAAATTTCGCATCAAAAGTAAAGCAAACTGAAATAGAAGGTGCTATAATAAACTAGCATAAGAAGGGAAAATTATATTTAACTGCCAGTTCCATAAAACATGCCAAAGCATCCTGTGCTACAGCACAAGAATCAAACATGTGCAATGCAAATACTTATTAAAACAAAGTGACTGTCAAACACAAAATACCTACGGCATTCCCTATGCTGGCAAAGGCGGAGGAGAGACAGACAAAATGACTGAGTAACAAACCTGCTGTGGTGTAATTTCAGTTTCCTATTCAGCTGAAGACACATTACAGGCTGGCTGCAGCACTTGTACAAAACAGGTTTACAGGAAATATTCTGGGGACAACGCTGATCTAGACTAGGGAGAGACTTAACCACATTGAAGGCAACCAGCCAGTTCCAGGCTTTCTTTGTATTTTTTCTTAACACTTACTCTATATAAGGGTTTTTGGCTTCCCTCTCCCATCCCCTCCCCAATGTCACTAATGTCTTTAAAAAAGCTTTAATTAAATATCAACTTCCATGGTCTCTGAACAGTGTTTCACACGTGGCCATCTCTGTGCAGGAGGGTTCAGGCTCCATGTGGGAATGCTGTCTCCCACATGGCTCCACTGAACTCATCCTTAACGATCTATCCTCGCTTACCTAACTTCAACGCTATTTTTCCTGAGACTGCATTAATGAATCCAATAAATAAAGCATTGTATCACCCATGCAGTATAGACATTAATTTTAGAACAAAACATTAATCAATTTAAATTTATGTACTAATGCAGACACAATCAATTTGAACTTCTTATGACAATTAACAAAGCTTTTGCTACATCCCTAAAACACACTGACCCATCAATTATGGTTTGCATCAAACTAATGCTAATGGTACTTCCTTCTTCCTTAGGCTGTCAGCAGCCTACCTGATTGGCCAACTTCAATGCAGCAGATCAATTAATATAAATTATACATGCACGGAAAGATGGGTTAATATCATAAGTTCATTTAATTAATTGTGTTTGATTAAATGAGGTACTTTCATTAGCCCTCTTAGCCATGAACCATATATACATCATAATCCTTTTACAAGCTCAGCCGTCCAGACACAGACCTGACATTGGGAGCATATTCAAATTACCAGCCGCAGCCATGCAAACCTCCCTGCATAATTAACAACTAAACGAGCTGCAGTCACTTAAGCTGAAAAGAAAACTGTTCACATCAACCTCTCTGATACTGTTTAAATTGAAGATGTCATGGGTAAAACAAAGGTGAACAGACAATGGTAATTAAAAATTTAAAAGGACAAGGGGGATTTGCTACTAATGGAAGCAAAGTGAAAAGAGGGCTAAGGGCCTGGTTGTTAAAAAAAAAAAAAAAGAAAAAAAAAAGGGAAAAGGATGCTGGTGTTAGGTGATTCTGCTCTTGTTCTCATAAGAGTGAGCCAGGGTGAGCAGTGTATGTCAGGCTTCAGAAGGAAAATGATAGCATAGAGACCATCCTATAGGGTTAGTTTATATGCAACACTGCATTAACAACTGAACCCCTAACACAGGCAAAGGCAAGCAATCTGGGTTTATCCCATATGAGAAATATGTTATTTCTATTGGAAACATTGCAGTTTTATCAACTTAAAGAAAAATCTGAAGAGCAGTCTAAGACAAGCCTCCGTGGCTCACCTACCTGCTTTGAAAGGAATTCTTTAAAATGGACTTTCTTTATTGAGTCCCAATATGAAAAAAATACATAAATCTGAAGGCAGTTTTCCTCTCTTCCTTGGTTCAATGCCTACCCTTCCAGGCACAATTGCAATTCACAGCTGTGCTCAAGATACAGCAAATGCTGCAGCTCAACAGCAGAGAAAACCAAGTGTGAGTATGAAATCTCAGAATAACTTGTTGACTACAAGTCAGTGGCATTACTTTGTAATAAAAATTTTGGTGTCCTGGTCATATTCTACGTGTTAAATGCAAAAGAAAATTATGACAGCAGACCATGGGTATCCAGAGCTTCCAGCTGTTGATTCATTTTCTCTGCTAAAAATACATGTTCATCACTATTATATCACAGGCAGGAAAAACACAAGTATGATTTTTCAAGATAATATGAATATATTGATGATTATTTTTTCAATAATTTCAATATAAACAGTTATTGGAAATCATACTGCCAATGCAATTCAAAGAAGGCATTAAGGTCCTCCTGGTATACAATAACAAAGTCATGTTCAAACTCCTTTCAAAGTTAATTTCAGCATCTACCATTTGAGGGAAACCTCATTACAGTGGAATTCCTTTGAATTAATGCAAAGCATTAGCAGACTCTGCCCATGAATGGCCAAAATGGGGCAAGGGTTCTCCATGTCATGGGGGGTGATAGAAAGGCAAAAGAGAGTTCAGAGTAATGCTGACCAGCCATGACTTCCAAAACATGAGTGCAACTGTGTTAGCTGTCCTGGAAACTCACAGGAGCTTACAGCCTAAAGTAAAAGTCATGCAAGTTGTCCCATTCCTCAGCACAGTGATGCTGCTGACAGGGATGCTCCACTACTGGATTTCTGCTGTGTATGGACCTGTTACAGAATGTCATTTAAGCACATATTTTTACCACAAGCTGTTGAACAAAAAAAATCTTGCTCTGATCTAGGTAAAGAACTGCACTACTTTAAAATAAACAAAAAGAGCAGCAGTTTCTTTGAGGGTCCAGCATTTTAGTACTTATTGCAATGCAAGACCATGACTTGCTCTTTCTGACGTACACTGACTACTTGTACTATTCTGTCCTTAGACCATGGGCTGGGTTGCAGTATTGATAAAAATTATTGCAGTTTTTTGACAAAACCAAGCAGAAGGACAATGCTCATGTTACTATATACACTGAACTATATATCAAACATATTCTTCAGCATTAACATCTATGTTATACCGCTGAGACAGAAAGGACTCAAGAAGTAGAGTGACTGCTTGGAAACTGACAGCTGTCATGCAGAATTTTTAGAAATACTCATTTGTATCACTATGGTGAGTTAATATTTCCAGATCTAAAGGTGCTTTACTGCATACATCTGTCTTTAAGCCCATGTATACTTCCAATAAATAATAATAAATTTATTTTATTCATCGGCTTAAGTAGAGAAAGCAACAGTGACGTTTATCCGGGGAATTGTAGTCCACAATTCCTCACACTCGCAAAAGCAAGCACAATTAGAACTTGATCTCTTACCAGTGTATTCATTGAAGCATGTTTCTGTTTGAATATGTCTGCAGAGAGGCAGTTGTTAACCCAAACTTTTCTAATTTTTGTGTCAGTGAATTTGCCATTCTGGGACACAGGCATGGAACTGAGGAACAAACTGCAAGTGGTTTCAGGATGAGAAAGAAGGATAAGTGCTGTCTTATCAGAATGATTATCAAACAGTATGGAAAATATTCCTGCAATCACACTCTAATGTCAATAATTTCAGTACTAATACAAACAGATGCTTAATTCATGTAGTGACAACCTCTGTCTTGTTAAAGTTTGCCTTCTTTTTCATACACATTTGTTTTCAAAATGTAACCTTTAAGAATTCAATTCCTGGAGTTTAACTAATCTGCTTTCTCTACCAAAGCATGAATAATATGCCTAAGTATTGCTAATTCAGCATTGAAAAATAAATTACACTTTAAGCCAAACAATTAACCCACAACTTCAAAATGCTCCTATGTTCCATTGAATGTTGCAAGGAGAAATAATGAGGCTGCCCCCTCTGCTGCCCTCACCTTAAAATCTATGAAAATTTCACAGGATCTAGTAATATTAAATCAAGTTGTTGCTGACTCAAAGCTCTATCCAATAACTCATCATAAAAGCAGCCTTAGTCCAAGGTTTAAAATTATTCCACTGTGGCTCTTCCTAGTGGTATTCCCACAGAAGATGTAACACGTGCCTGTTGGCACAACACATGCCAAAAGCCATACGTTACATCCTTAGGGAAATAAACATGACGTGTTCAGAATTTGATGCTAATCTCACCTCCTTATTCCACTGAAAACTTCTAAGTTTTCTTTGGTAAAAAGAAGTCCAGCATGGTTCAAACTTCCTTTCTGTAAAGCTACGGAGAAAAAAAAATCAAGTGCTTCATACAGTTTTCCAGGTTTTTTTTCCTGTAAATTACTCCACCTGCAATCCAAAGTATCATGAAGTCTGTAAAAATTTACTGGGGTGTATCAGAAAAGTGTGGAAAACAGAAATTAATTTCTAATTTAAAGATGGGGAAAATCAAAACAATGATAATACCCCAATATAATTTTTAATTTTTCTCATGAGCTTAATAAGTGGGTAGCTATTTTCTTTTTCTATTGCAATTGAAATACAATATTTGTGCTCTGTGCTTTCTTTGTAACACATGAAGGTGTTGTTGATGTTCAAGCAGGGCAGAAAATTCAGGAACATCTTCTGGTTTAGATGCTAGTAAGGTTATCAACAATTATGGAGAGAAAGTTTTTTCTATTTGTTTTTTTAGTCAGAGGCCAGATCATCTTTACCTTAAGCTTCTGAGAGTACATTACAGACTTCATTTAAAGCGCAGTACATTTTCTCCATTTTATTTGTACTGTTTTGCTCTTAGATAAGGCTTTCACCCTCAAAAATATTTTAATCATTTTCCATATATGCACATACATTCATAATTAAAACTATGAAGAAAATATCAGGTAAGTCAAATAAGAAATTAAAATAAGATCCTGTAGGAGCATATCTAATATATTCTATAAGCCAAGTGACATCCACCTCAATGCGCAGTTCATGTTTTTCTACTTGTTTCTTAAAATAATGAACAATTATGCTGTGTTATCAGTGATTAGATAATCTTCAATGCATATCAGACATTACAATCTTATCATTTATAAAAAAAACAAAACCAAAAACCACCCTAACAGTTATAAACAACCATTAACCATATTTCAAATTATATTTGTAGTATTTTTCAACAAATTAATATGTAACACCTATTCCTCATGTTGAAAGACCTTTTAACATTTTCATTGGCATTGATACGTCCAAAGCACTGTACCTCGCATTTCTACAGACTCTTAGTTTTTAGTGAAGTTTTCCCCCAAAAAAAGATCTTTCTAAAAAATTCCTTTTATATATTTGAATTGGTTTAATGAGCAACACATCTTCAACTAAGAAGAATTTCATGTCATTTTACTTTTAGTTCTTGTGACCTATCCCACGCACATCATTAAAAAGGAAGAAGTAATTATTTTAAATGACCTTCATATACTTTGATAGATTCCGTAGTAGAGACAGAGAGAACTTTATTGATATTTAAACTAAGGGAGATATGGAGTCCATGTGATAGATACTTAGAGTCAAATCCCATCCTCTCATGAACTCAGGCAATACAACAAAAATCACAGGCAGCACATATGTTCTCAGCAACTTAAAATCCAGACCTCACAAACAATGCACATGGAATCATTTGAGTTGGAAAGGACCTTTAAGATCACTGAGTCAGATCGTAAACCTAATGTTATGCCCATTAAGGCTCAAAATGCCTATTTAGAAACCAATCAAGTATTGAGAATCTTCTTTCTTTTACTCAGAGGCTTTTTTATATATTTAAAACAAAATCAGACTACTGCCATTACTTGCAAGGCTGGAAGAACAGGGATGTTATATAGGATTCATTGGAGCATGCCTTTCTTTCAAGCTTAGTAAGTAATAGCAGAGCTCCAATTTTTGTAATAAATACATAGAAAAAGTCTTGATTTTTAAACCATAAGGAGAACTGAAAGCTATTTATAGTGAGAATCAGTTTCCTTCAATAGATTGTAAAAGGCCATTTTTGGTCTCAGGTTTGTCAGTGTGGGAGGAAAAGAGAAAGGGAAAAGGAGAACAACTGTCTATCTTTACAAAATCATTAAATTCACTGTGAAAAAGAAACCTGATGGGAAGCAGAAAATCCCAAACTTTGCATCATTCTGGTTTTTGACAAGTGAAACTTTCTCTATTTTTAGTTAGGTTTACATGAGTCTTGTCAGGAATCACTGTTAACACTGACAGCTTTATTATTTTGAAATTTCTTTTGCTGTTACTGGAAACACTCTTTGGACCACATAGGCTAACGCAATTATAACACAGCGATAGGGGTGAAGAGAGCAATATTTATGTTGCTGTATGTTAAGAATGAAACTTGGCACTGCAAGCACTGCACTTTTCAAGGGTATGTATGCATGTACTGGAAGAGGACCACATTTTCCTCTTAGAGGCAAGTTTATAAAGCATTGCATTCACAGCCAAAAAGGTTTTTGGCCATAATTGAAAGAGGCATAAAAACATATTGCCTCTTTCAGTAAAACCCATCTTATAACTAAGTTCTTTTAAAACTGTTTAACATCAAACTTGTTCTCTGCTCACAGAAAATGCTTATTGGATTACAGAAACTAAACTTCTTATAAATGAAAGCCCTACCTCCAGCATACAAACACATACACATGTGCTTTGCATTCTTAAATATGTATTTTGGTGACATTGCTCAATGACAACACCCATTATAATATTCACCAAGGAAAACCACTGCTGAAATCATAACTGCCCTTGTAAAGGAACTGAAAAGCTAATTTTATGAATGTTAAAGACCAACTACACCAGCAGTACTATTTTTTTTAATTTGGCAGTTTTCTGATAATGTTTATGTCATGTAATTTCATATAAACAATCTAAGACTTGAATGTACCATCATCAGAGTCCTTCAGTCATTTACTCATGTTTTTTGTGAGTAGAGTGTCAGTAGTATGAAAGATGCAGGCAAAGGCTTAATGGCTACGAGCATACTAGCCTTCAGAAGCCCTGAACACTCAAAAGAACACTGTATATCCGAAATCGTAATTCCAAAATTTTCAGTCCTAAATTCCAAATTACGTCAGAAGACTTCCCATGACTTCAGGTAATCTCTGAAACCACTACTCTAAGCAATAACCTGTGAACATTGACTTGGCTAAAAGAAGAAATTTGGTGATTAGAAAAACAGACTGGGTATGCACAGGAGTAGGGCTAGCTCCAATTTGCAACCATGAGGGCCTCCCAGGCTTCAGACTGTCACCAGCACAAGAAATGACATATTAAATTCACTAGAAGCAAAAGTAAATCAGTGACTGACTGAGAAAAAAGACAATGCCATACCTTGGCCTCTGTATTAAACTACTCTGGACTGGAACTTTTCAGACAGAACTTGACTTCCCCTTTTTTTCTGACTTTTCTTTTACTTCTGTGAGAATCACTGATGGTCCCACCTTCCTAATTTTGAAAATGGGACAACTATCTTCTCCCACACTTCTAATCTGATCTGTCAAAAGCACACGTTAATGTCTGGGAAGGATTTACAACTCCAGTGAAGGAGACCACCAAAGAAATTTCAGCGTATGTAGTACTTGGACAAAAATTCAACTGTAGTAATGGTAGATCAGCTCCATAGGATTTTGAAGGGTTGGAAGGAAATTTGCTGGCTATTCCTAAAGAAGAAAACTGAGTCTAAACAATAATTTCTTTTTCCCTTGTATGTATTACAGAGAAGTGTATTTTTTACAGGTGGTAAAATACACAAAATGATGTATGAAAAGAAAACCCTGGCTCAGAGAGCTTGCCAGATTAGCAGAAAGGTGTTGGTGCAATGTAGCATTATTTCTTTGCCTTCTGACAAGAGGCCTCTCCCAAAACAGCTGCTTTACTGCTATTACTAGATCCAATGTTAGCAGCAGCATTTAGCTACTGCGAAAATTTTTAGTAGAAGACTTCTATGAATAAAGTTCTCTGTAATTAATTCCAGGTGCTGGCAACAGAAATGGGGAAATCCACCCATACTTACCTTTCCTTTAGTGGAATGACTTTAGTCATGAACGCACGAGAAAGTATTGGAAATCATCCAGTGGTGTTTGCACCTCCAACAACCGTCATCGACAGCACAGGATATCTCAAGTACGTAATCCTAAAACATGTCTAAAAATAATGAGGTGTTGAAGATTACACTCCTGTGGAGGTTCTTGAACACTTCTCCATCACCCCACTTTATATGGCCTTGGCCCACACAAGTGTCCCCGCTGGGTCCATATCCCCAGCTGCAGCAAGGATGGATGGGAAAATAAGGGGTAAGGCTTAGTTCTCATGGCTGGAGCCACACTCAACTCTCTAAGCTAACCAGCAATAATTGCAATCTGAAGGCTGTGCCTTCAAACTCACCATTTCTGGGAATTCAGGCCTCTTGCTCCAAAGTTCTGGAAATGGTTTGTCATGAAGAGAGAGTTCGTCCAAGACTTTTAAAAACCAAAAGAGTAAGGAATCTTTCCCTCCCTGCAATATGAAGTCCTCGAAGGCAACAAGAAAAATTGCACCCACACAATATGCTCAATTTAGTCCTTGTTTTGAATCCATCTCCCATTTCCCAGGAGACTACACTACATAGCTGACTAGAGGCTTTGCTGCAGTGCATTTCTCCCAGTTCTCTCCCTCTCTTTATGACATGTTTCGAAATATATATGCAACCTTTCTCTCTAATCCAATGAGTGTCTTTGTAGCTCTGCAATTCATTGGAATGAGAAGCCTGAATAGCAATTTTACTTCAATGATTATTCAATCTACAATTTTTAAATGGTCCCTGGAGGAGGGATTATAGCCCGCACCTCTCTCTCCAGCGGCTTGCCCTCATCACTGAGTTGTGCATACAACCAGAAAAACACCCTGATCATTTAAGTTAAGCATTCAGATGCACTTTCTATGGCAGTTTATGTACTTTTAATGTAACCTGCAGGAACCAGTTGTCAGAACCAGTAAGGCTATGCTGCAGCTGATCCTTGACTGCTGTTTTGTCACTGTTGGCCACGAATTCTTACTGTCATGAACAACAAAGAATAAGCCTTTTGCCTCTGATTCCCCATAGCATTAGATGTTCATCCTGAAAGGTGATGATCTGGAGTAAGTTGCCAGAAGGATAAGACACAGAAGGCCTTCCTTTTCCCCCAGCTTGTTCAGTGCCAGTGATGTTTGTTGAGCTCTGAGCAGAGCAAAGGGACATGAAAAATCACATTTCCTGAGAGGTTTGCTGGTGATCAAGGCAGAAAGCACCTAGGTGAAGTTCAGAGTTTGTCTGAAGGAGCTCCAGAGCAGGAAAATTAAATGATATGCAAAAGTCAGTGTCCAAACATTAAGCCTTTATTGACTTCCAGTACAGGTCAGCATAAGAGGAAAGGGTAAGGCACAACAGGCACTCATAGCTCCCCAAATGTCCTGGTGAAGTGTCCCCATGTGCAAGTGAAGCTTCTGTTCCATGTGTGATGTGGTGTAAAGATACACGCTGAGGGCTACTAAAATTACCTGCTTAGATTAATTAATCTAAGATCAAATTTTGTAAATATGCACTTACCTTGCAAATACGCTAATGAGCAGCATGTGACTAGAAAACAAGGAATTTATACTTTTTCCACCTCTGGGTAATTACGATTGGTTTGTGGATAGTGAAGTCTACTAAAATAACTTGTTTAATTTGCTTAACTGATGATAATCACAGGTTTTGATTTTTAATATTTCCTTCCAAGTCTTAAGAGTTAAATTTAAGACATTTCTGTCACAGAACTTATAAAGGTCTTGCTTACTACATGAAGCATCCTTCTCATTGTTTCCAGTAGAATTAAAAAAAGAAAAATATCCATATAAATTAGACTTATAAT
>VWZP01007646.1:65000-67500 GCA_013396995.1 Dicaeum eximium | reverse complement strand
TTCACAGCTCTGTAATTACTTAGGAGCCATCCAAAGATGTTTTTCCCTTATGTAGATTATAATTAATTAATAACCTGTGGCATTAATTTTTTTCCCCTTCAAAAAGAGGTGACAGCCCAAACAGTAGCATTGCAAGCAGCTCTGCACTACTCGGTCATGAATGTGCTTTATCCTGGAGGACATTTTAGGGTGACCTTGTAATTTTGTTTCATGCCCTTTCAGTTTTCAGCTGCCCTATTCTAGGACCTGAGTGCCAGTTATAGAGGAGAGGTGATGGGATATTTGGATACCATGATGGGCCCATTAGAAGCCCCATGAATTTCTATATTTAAAATTAAACCATGCAAAATAAATGTAATTATGCACTGGAAGATACAACCAAACAAATGCTTTCTTTACTTTAGAAAAATGTTCAGCCATCGGGTGTTTTTGTGGCCATGGGAGAGAAAGGTGTTGATGAGGCATATGCCTTGAGTCACATCTTTACCAGACATCTAAGCAATACAAACAGACATAAAACAGCATCCTGTCAAAGACATGGTAGCACAGGTTTTCTTGGTTTTCTGCAGTTTTCCCTATCCCCTTTCCTAAGCAGTGAATTCCACAATTGTAACATCTCTTAAGGGATGGGACAAAAAAAAACCAAAATCTGTGACACTTTATATTAGTATACCTCAGTTATATTCAGTCTTCTGGTCAAAGTAAAATAAAAAAAAAGAAGAGTGAGGAGAGAAATTAGACACCAGATGACCATTAAAAGTAAAGGAAGGGGCTGAACTATCACAGCATGGGTTGAATCCTCATTCAGGCTTTGACAGCATGAAATCTCCAGGCTGAACTTATTTCAGTCATTTGGTTAAAGCAAAATTTGAACCTTAATGCACTCTGGTCTCAGGGAGACCAAGGGCTGGTAGCAGCTCACATCCTATCCACTACCACACATGTATCATCCATGCATATCCCCCTTCCCTAGTTTTGGATATCATGATCTCATTGATTTCATTGTTCATCAATTTTATTTCCACTACATTAGCATGTCGAAAGAGTAAGGAGGGCAGTTTGCATTTAAAGGCTAAAATGTTAACAGATTGCAGGTTTATTTAAACTTGAAGAATAACCTTATAAAGCTAAATGTTGTTGAAAAATATTACATGTTTTCTGAATTGTGACTGCTAGTTTAGCTGATTTTATACAGTTGCTTGTTCTATTATTTTTAGCAATTGATACAATTTTTTTTCCTTGCAATTTACATATAAAGCATTGAATTAAATATAGGAAGACGGTTATAGGAACAATTAGTTGAAATTTGGAAACATGAGAGTTTGCTTTTCTTCTACTTGTCAGAGCCATCCTCAGGATACCGTAGAATCTGCACACTAAAGGGTTTAAGTCCAATGGATAGTCTCCTGCTATAGAATTTATTCTGGACAGAATGTTAAGACAACTATACTGTGTGTTGTAAGTCCATGTGTGTAATCCTTACTTCTGCAATGTATTCTCCCTTTGCTAATTCACAGGAGTCCCATCAAACCTACCTTTTTCTCCAACTCATACCTTGTTGGGTACCATCAACAACTGGGCTCCTGATAATGCTGGGAGTTGCTGCAACAGGTCTATTAAAGAGAGTCTGAAGGGAGAAATAGGACAAAAAGCAGAAATCCCTCTGACTCGTAGAAATATAAGGTCATTCATACAGAAACAAATCACAACAGCAGAGAAAGCCATGTGCACATCCCAAGCAGAACAGGACAGTATGGACATGACCTAATGTTTTTCATTCTATTAGGCAAACTTTAAAAGCTTTGGACATATATTCGGAGATATTTATCTGAAATTTATTTCAGATGCACATTGGTTACACATGAAATCACATAAACTGTTTTTATGGAATCAATTTCCCAAATGAAATGATTAGGTATTTTTATTTTGTTTTAGCACAAAAATTTACTAATGGAAAAATTTAGCCAAATTTTGTATTGCTAAAGTTACATTCTGCATTTTACACTATTACAGGGACTCCAATAGATTTTTATTTTAACTTAATTCCAGCTCTCACTTTGAAGAGCTGGGGCCAAAAATTTCAATATTACTTTACTGAAATTTAATGTAATTAGGTTAAAACTTACTTGTCTTTCCTTAGTTTCAATGGGATTTTATATTTTCAAGTTATTTTTCAGTTACATATTCATGTATACAAATGTGATGGGAAAACAAATATAGATATCTCTATGATGAAATATCCAGTCCAAATATAAAAAACATAATTACTTTGATGTTCTTTTTGTGATTATAACATGGAAGAAAGTCATTCCAACCATGCCTCCTTCTTCTGACACTGACTCAGCTGTCTTCCTCAGCAAGCCACGTTTCCTCTCTCTGTTTTCAGTGTCTTGAAAAGAAGGATGGAGTATCCCTTGGGTGATTGATATAAGGACTATTTAATATTTGTGCAATATGTAAAATGTTGCAATCATTTCCAGAATAATTTTCTTTATTCCAT
>VWZP01007646.1:7500-60000 GCA_013396995.1 Dicaeum eximium | reverse complement strand
GACATTAATTTGAATCAGTCAGGCTCTTAGGGAATGTAACAGAAAAGGGTTCAGTTGAACAAAAATGGTATCTGTTTTCTTGAAATCACCAAAAAAAAACCAAACCCAACCCCCAAAAAAACTTACTCAGCTCTACTCATAATTTTAAATATTTAATCTGGGCAAAGAGCAAGAACACAGTAATATTTTCCCCATGGGCAAATTACAGAAGTGATTTCCATCTATGAGTGAAGATCAAATGGAGCAGCCTCATTTAGCAATAGGAAAGCTATAAGCAAAGTTGCTGAAAGATTTGGAAGGGTACCCAGGTAGAGATAGAAATGTCCACTGTCGGGCAGAAGAACATGACCATGGCATGTAGACCATATCACCTGGGAATCATTTAAACACTTAATTGTTTACTGAGTCATATAGCACAAAAAAGCAGTAAAGACTTTGTGTCTTAGGGCAAAGAAGGGAGAAAGGGCACTTTGGTTAATTGCACCAGTGGGAAAATCACTTCACAATTGCTTTCCATACGCAGTTACTGCTCGCCAGTGGCTGAGGCAGAGGTTTGTCAGTACAATGTAACTGGTTGCCTTAACTACAGGCTCTTTATAAGAGAAAGGAAGGTGAAGGATCCTCCAGAAATGCATCTCACTTTGAAAGTTGTCCAGATAGAATATTTTGTGAATTCAACATAACTCAAAAATAACTGAGGGAAGAAACAAGCCATAGTCTCAACAACTTTGATCTTATTTTTCTCTTCATCATCATAACTCAAATAATCTGCACCTTAACAGTCTGTGTGGAGAGGTAGGGAGCAATAGATTTAAAGCATGGATCCGTGCAGCATATTCATCACAGACTCACCTTAGTCCCTGTCATTCTTTACCTCTGCTCTCCTAACCAGCTCTGTGGGTTACAATCAATTTATTGTTTCCTGGAAGTGAAGCAGGGAACAGATATAGTTGGATAAAAGAGCTTGCATAATTTTTTGTGCTTATTCCAAAAACTTGCTTTTTCCAAACTAAAAAAACTTATGCAGAATACTAAATGCTTTCACCATTTAGTCAGTGAATACTCAGTATCTTCTGTTCCATTCTAGCAGGCAAGTTACAGTCTCTAAACAAGTTTTATTAAAAATGAAATATAAGCACTCCATTTTGTATTCCACATCTCTGAGTATTAAACTCCAATAAGATTAGTTTCCATGCAACTTATATTTTCATTTCAGTAAATTTAATTGAAAATGTCAAGTGATAATGCCAGAGATTTCTTGGTTCCTGTATATGGGGAAAAGAAAAACAAATTTTATAAACATAATTAAGCTTTTGATTGCTATACCTCTAATTACAGCTGCTGGAAGTTCAGGCTAAACATTTTCCACACAGCAGTAAAAAATGTTGCATGACAGCAACAAAATATTCATTTAAATTTGATAGAGGGAAAAATATCATGTGATAATATTTCTTCCAACTGCTTACAAATGTCAGCTTTTGAACAGCTTCCAGTGAACAGTCACATATCAAGACACTTCTGGTAATAATTAAACTAAAAGGTCCTAATATCAAGATCACAAGCTTCCTTGCATTCATTGAGCTACTCAGATATCCCCTGCTTCAAAAGCAAGGTATGTAGGTCACACATATTTTGAAAGCTTTCAAATCTCTCTCCCCGCTAAAATTCACAACCGACTTATTGTCTCCTTAGCAATGATGTTTTAAAAACACTGACACTAAATGTTCAGAAAAATTCCAAAATCCTAGTGATAAGTTTAGCTGCAGAACTAGTCATAATGTCAAAGTTAGAAAACAGATCAGAGGTGCAGAGTGTTTGTGTGTGTGTGTGTATGTGTGTTTGTGTGTGTGTGAATTTAGTGCTTAATTTGTCAAATGAACAAAAACATTGACAGTTCTGAAATCAAGTTGTTTCTCTTCTTGAAACTTTCCTCTTTTCTTTGGCTCACCTACAGGTAAGCAAAAAAAATATTCATGCGTTTCAAACACATGACAGTGAATATAATGTTTGCACTCATTATCAGGATGTTTGTTCTTGACAAAGTATTTCAAAATAAGCCTGCTCTTTTATTACTCTATAACTCTCAGACAAAATTGCTCTGTTCTGGTTATGAACAGCAACAAACATACTGATATGCAAAGAACAGGTTGTAGCATTTAATGCCAATAACCAAACAGAATATAATTTTGTAATTCCTTAAAAACAAAAAAGATTTTATTCAGAATGTTTAAAAGACTTAATGTTTATTCATGTACATGAAAGTTACCTCAGAACCTCCAAGTATAAAAATAGTCAGGTGCTTTATGCTATGTTTAGTAATGAAAAAGCTGCCAATAACTCCTTCGTTTGCTGGCTGATTTAGTAAAAGTTTTATGAAGACACTAAATTTCATGTTTTCGTATACATGACAGTAACATTCTAAATGTTAAGATGCAACAAACAGAAATCAATATCCCACAACCTGAGCATGAATTTTGTCAGCTTCCAATTATTATCTTGCTTGCGTGAAACATCAAAGAGTAATTGAGGCTTCTGGTCTTGATGTCACACAACGGATAGATAATTTTAGTTGTGAAAAGATATAGTCCCAGATATAACATGCTTAACCTGGGAACATTTGCTAAACAGTCTGTAGGTGGTTGCTGAAGTCACGTGCATTTTATGGACCATATATTTCACAGGAAGAAAAGCAAACTACATTAAACTTATATTACTTACATAGTCATTTTCCCTTTAATATTCAGGTGAAAGAAAGTTTAATTTTACAGGTCCATTTTAGCCTACTTTCCATATAGCAATATCTCCTTCAGACTATTTTGTGCTGGAAAAGATAATTTAAAAGAACTCAGTAAAGAGCAAATACATGCATTACCACATTTGCAGACACAAAACTAACTTGATCAGTAAGCTAGACAGTAAGGAAACAGTTTTCTTCTAGGAAATTTAAGTTAAGCTTTTTGTTTCTTTACTTGAAAAGGAAAGAATCAGTCACCGTTTTTTAAAGTAAGAGTACTGTGGATACCAAAACTGAAATTTAGTTGGATGGAAGGTAATGCTAGTAGAAATCTTCAGCACAGCTCACATCCCTTCATTTATTAGCTAGAAGCACTTACATAAAAATCTCAGTAGTGACAGGTTTGAATTCAAATATAGACTAATGAACCTCACCATCCAAGGGGCTCTGAGTTTCAGACGATCTGAACTTGGGAGTCTGCTGTGCTGGCATAGCCATCTCTTCACATAATGGACTTGTGTGTCTATGAGAGATACAGAGTTTGCTATTTATCTCTTAGATGCTCTGGTTTTGACATTGTGGTAATTTGAAAGCAGTTAAAATGTGAAACTAGATTTCCAGGACAAGACTTTTGAAAATTGACACAATCTCACTTAGGTGAAGGAGACACAGAAGTCCCACCCTGTCACCCACCAAGGTGATTCTTCACCCTTCCATCACTAACATATAAATTCCACCCCATATCCTCTTTTATAGTGTCTTCCCAAAATGACTGTAATGCTGAACTAGATCCTAACTACTTTCTAATAAAGCCATTTAAGCATGTGTATTTTAAAATATTTTCAAAAGATTCAGGTAAGGAAAATTTGGAGATGGAGGTGATTCTCTCTCTCTGAGGTCCCCAATCAAAGAATATCAATGCCAATATAACCAGAACATTTTCAGGAACTCATTATTTTAATGTATTCAGTTTTGGGAAAGTGCATCAACACACAAAGTAGGTATTTTGAGGTGGGATATATCAGGTATAACCTCAGAAACTGCTGATCCTGATTACGTCTGTTTTGGACCACAGAGTCTGTGATAGATCACAAGGTAAACAAGAGACTTAACAGGCAATCTGACTACGCTCATTCAATGTTTTGGATCAGGTACTAGAGAAAAGAGTTTATTTGAAATCTACCCCACACTAAACTGTGGTCTAGACTGCTCCAAAGATTATTCCTAATTTTCCCACAGACACATCAAATCTCAAGCTGAATGAATTTTTTTTTTTTTAAATTTAACTTTCTAAAGTTGACCTTTCATGATTTCCTGAGATGAGAATTGCTCTGCCAATTTCCTTTGGACTCTTATTGCCAGGTTTTCTTGTTGTTTTGGTTAGGGTTTTTTTCTTGAGTTTTCGTTAGAGTTTTTTGTTTGGGGTTTTTTTTGTAAGAGATGATAACAATTTCAAAGGGACAAAATTTCAAAGACTCCTTTGAAATTGAATTTGTCTTTGTCAATACCTTCTACTGTCTTTCGCAAATACCTTTCTCCTCACCTCTAATTTCAGAAAAATCCAAACTGTTGGAAGAATAAAGGTAAGCCTACACAACAACCTCTTCTTTTCCAGTGCGTGATAGAGAGGTATGATGAACAGCAATTTCTAACCAATGCATACATAAGAGTGGAAATCTCTAACATGGATTTAGTTATGCTGGGAAGTACATAGGTTCAGTTATGCCATTTTCTTGTTGCATTTCATTTCATTTGGGACATATATGCAGCACAAAAGCAGTATTCACCGATATAAATGAACATACCTTACAAGCACTTTCCTGGTATAGTATCCCTTCTTGGACCATTATTTTCATGCTTTGTATGAGATAGAAAAGCTTTCAAAACCAGATAATAACACAAGTACCACCTAGAGTAAAGCACAGTTTATTGGGTGGGGGGGAATGCATGTGTTAATATCATAGTTTTTTCCCTCCTTGTAGCTACAACAGAGATTTGAGCACATTTCCTGGAAAGAGGAAAGAGTATATAAAAGAACCAAAACACTATTTGAAAATTTTATGCAAGGAGGAATATATTCCAAATCAGAAAAAAAAAATTACATGGAGGAAAAGAAGGGGAGGATTCTATAGTTACAGATGTTCAAATGGGTATTTGGGATTGGCAAAAACTCAATTCTAAAACAAATAAAGGTAGTGGAGATGAATTCCCTGAATGAAAACAAACAAAGGAAGCTTTTTCCCAAACACTTGCAAGGTGTGCATATATGAAGTGCCACTGATTGTGTTCAAAAATTAGATTATTCTTTAAAAAATAATTAAAAAGAGGAGCATTTGATTCCAAACAGAACTTCTTTAACAGATGGATAGGGGAATAGCAGAATAATACAATCCCGTCTGCTGTCTGAGTCCCTGCTGAGAGCTACTTTCAAGCTGATAGTACAATTCTATTTGTGGCTAAAATCGTGCTGTACTGGCAGTTTAGCTCCTCAGTTTTTTCGCGGGGGGAGAGAGAGATTGTTTTGTTTTTCTTTTACCTTATTATTATGAAGTATTTCTACAATATCAGCTAAAAAATGTTGAATATCTTGCTTTTCATTTCAAAGTCACTTGTGCTAAGATCTAAATTTGAAAGCATATTCTGGAACATATTCAGTGCAGGAAAGGTTCTGAGCAAAAGTTTAAGTCCATATATTTCCAGGAGAAGAATGATGGGTAAAATGACAGATTAACATTGACTTCAGTCAGGGGCATATCTATTCTTTAAACAGAATATAGGCTTAGATGTTATCTAAAAAGGACTGAATCATTGTGTTGTAGTGTTAAAAGCTTCTCCTTTTTTCAATACACTAACAGGTATGTCTGTTAATTTAGGAAAAAAAGGGAAAAGTTAAAAAAAATATAATCACCAGTATATTGATATAAAAGAACAAAATTGTGCTGGTGGAAGAGGAGGTTGTATCTTTTATTGGATGTGGATGTGATATAAATTATTTAATCAAAAGTTGTCCAAACATAGTTTAAGCTAATGCAGTACTCCTGTAAATATGATAACACAATGAGAGTGTGGAGAAAGCTTTATTCATTTTTCATGTTGATGTAAAAAGGAAACAAGGTAGACCAAGACACCTTGAACTGAATTCTGCCAAGGTACAAAGGCATTTAGTGCTCATTTCCTAAATATGGATTCAGTCTGGCTCCGTGACTACTGCAAGATCAGCATCAATAGTAATTCTAGTTGCAAACTTACACTCATTGGCAAAAGTTGTTGGGTTTTTTTCATGGATAAGACTTGTAAATGTCAGATGGATTCTAGAGATAGAAACAACTCCACATAAAAATTGAATGAGGTCTTTACCATCTCATCAACAGCACTGTCTTTTTGCATGAAGGGGTTGACTTACATGGACATGAAAACATGAACGTAATTTCCAGGTGATTGCCCAGAATGTTTTTTACCATAGTAGAAAAATTCATGTTATATGCTAATAATGTTTATTACACAGAAATAATCCATCTCTAGGCATGTAGAATGAATGCCTGGAAGCATAGCCAGGTAGAGCTTGACACTGGCTGTTAGTTTGTCTCCAGGTTAGCCTGTACCAGTTTTTCTCTTTTCAGCAAATCTATTTGTCCAAAGGGTTAAGTGTTAATGCAGATTTAACCTGTAATAATAATCAATAATACTGAAAATAACTTGAAACCCTCATATGAAATCTTGTCACTTACCAGCACACTGAGAAGTCTTCTGATACTTCCACAGCTGTGTGGAAATTTTATTCCTATTAAGGGACATGACAGAACTGGTTGGCAGCTCAGCCTCTGAAAAAACCAGCCAGTTTTGACCTACCTTTTATAGTCAGTAACTCATTCAAAATAGTGGGGAAGAACAGCAAAATGCTTGTGCCTGTCTTTCAGGCCAAATGTTCTTCTCTCCTCCCCAGTGCAAGGAATTCAGGAAACTGGCATTGCACCACAGAGATTCTGCATGGATTTTGTGTGGGGTCCCACATTTTTGTATTATTTGAGGCTGTCTTGCCATAGTAAATCTATCTTTTGGGCTATCTATATTTGGAACTGTTTTCATCTCCTTCTTTCTTCAAGGAATATAGAATTTATTACCAAATCAAAGATAAAAGATTTTAATAATTTTCCACAATTTGGCCTCCTGTGACTGGCAGTCCCACAGAATTTTACCCAGTTATTCTCCTATTTTGCCCACCTAAATGAGATACTTTAAGCGACCTAATCTTAATTTAAAACCCAAGTGACAGGAAATGGTTTCAATACTTAATTAAACTTAAAAGTTTATATCTTATTTCTGCTTGGAATTTCTGTGACTTCCCCTTCAAAGCCTTTCATCTTATTAGGTCTCTGCCTGTCTGACATGAAATAGCTTATTGGGATCAGTGTGCAACCATCAACATTCTCACCTTTTCCAACCTCAAGGCCTGAACTAGAGCAAAGACTTTATATTCCACTTGATTCAGATGTATAAGAGCAATCTGCAATTTCTCTTCCAAATAGTTCCCAGGACACCTTCAATGTACAGGAATTGGTTTGTTTGTCTGCTTTTTTTTTTTATTTATTCCTGTTCCTACTGAATTAAGAATATTTTGCATTACTAATAGCTTGGCTTTGCTTGTCTCCAGAGCATAATCCTTTTCCTCCACACTTTTTTTTTCCCTTCAAATTCAATATAAATGAAGAAAAAATGGTGAAAAAAATTAAAAGGGGAGAAGAGGGTGAGGAAGGGCTTCAGCATTTACAGCTATTTTTTAATATTCAGTTTGTTTAAAAAAGCCCTGAAATAATTTGGTGGGTTAACCTTGGCTGACTACCAGGTGTCCACCAAACTTCTCTCTCATTCCCCTCTCAGAAAGACAGGAGGAGAGAGTAAGATGAAAAATCTCATGAGTTGCGATGAGAACAGGGAGATTGCTCACCAATTACTGTCATAGGCAAATGAGACACAATTTGGAAGGATTAATTTAATTTATTGCCAATTAAAAATAGAGTAGGATAGTGAGAAAGCTAAACTGAACAAAAGAAACTTTCCTCCCACCCTTCCCTTTTTTCCAAGCTCAGCTTCACTCCTGACTCTTCCACATTTCCCCCCATCCTGGGTGGACCAGATGGGAATGAAGTGTTGATTTCAGTTCATAACACCTTCTGCTTCTCCTCACTCCTTTGTTTCTGTTCCATCACGGGGTCCTTTCCATAGGACACAGACCTTCATGAGCCCTAACACGAGCCCTTACCACAGGCTGCAGCTCCTGCAGTTTCTACTCTTTCTTAAATATAGCAGGCACACCACCAGCATCACTGATTTGGCTCAGATTTGGCCAGTGGCATGCCCACTTGGAAGCTGGCTGGAGCTGACTCTGTCCAGCATGGGACAACCCCCAATATGCTCTCTCAGATACCACCCCTGCAGCCCCTCACCCTACCAGAACCTCCAATATCAGCCCAATTCAATTAACAGTGCATTATAGATTCAGAAAAGTTTTTGGTCTGCTTTTTCTGTTTTTGGTCTTCTTTTTCTGCTGCTACAAAACAGGGATACTCATACAAAGAGTCATCAACAGAGCAAGACTTCAAAAAAAATGTAGATACTTCTTCATAATTACGTTATTTTAGTTATCAGATTGATTTTGGGTATGTGAGATATTAAAATAACGAAGGTTTACACAACAGTGAACCATCTGTAAGCACTTACACTATGCAGTCTCCAGTCATGCAGTGTGTATTAATTATGATTAAAAACTTTGTAAGTTAATGGCCTCCTCTATGAGTAGTTTCATGTACTGTTCCAAAACAACAAAAGGAATTGTCGTTCTTCAGATCTTTGCCAGGGAATCCTGAGCTCTAAAAGTTAATATTCCTTTGCATCCTCTGCTGGGTTTTGTGATAACATACCTACAGGGAGAGGGCATGCATATTGTCAGGGAGAAGTGATGCACTTGAGCCATTCTTAAAGAATGATAAGCTTATAAGAATTGCAAAGATATTTATGGTTTGCAGAGAATGCAGAATGAACTCATATTTTAGAAACAATAATTCATTAAACTCTGATGGTAATATTAAAGAGGTTGCTTTCAATCTTTAATGATTATTCTTTTTTTGAATACATATGAGATAAGCCTGATAGAGTTTGCAAAAAGCATAACTGTACAAGTCTCTAAGGCAGCTCCATCTTCTTAGAATTAGACAAGGACACATTTCTTCCCTTGTGCAGATTTTTGAGAGGCTAAGGCTTGAAAAGGTAAATTTGTCCCTAACTGGGTCATGGTGCTCATCCTTATATTGACAAGGGTTTCGTGCTCCATTTCCACTTGTGCCTTTTTGAGACTGGCTCACAAAGAATGAAGATAAAAGTCACTATGGGCATATGCTCAACTCAGCTGTGGAAATGACTAACGTGAAAAGATGAGAAACACCTAGCATTCTTTCAACATGCCTTTTAATCTGAAGCTTCTCCTGAAATTAAAGTTATTTGTTATAGTGTTTTATATTAAAAGTAATTCAAATAGATGGGGATTTTCATATATTTGGTGGCTTTTTTTTTTCTGATTTCAGTTGCTTTGGTTTGATGTCCCCATTTGTTCAGGAGCCAGAGCAAAGACGTCTTGTCAAAATGAGTGATTTCAAATAGGCCAAAAAGTAGGAATAGGAAATCTTTAAAACAAAACCAAAATCTGTTCTGAAGAGATGACACTGAGAAATTTCAGGTTGCAATGAGTTACATATATGTCTTAAATTTTTGTACTTTAGTTGTCTAGAATCTTTGAGCTTCTGCAGCCTTCCAGTACTTGAATAAAATCAGGGAAGTGGTGATGCAGCTGGATGGTCCTGTTGGTGTTTTGCTGTCAGTAGTAACCAACTGAAATTCACACTTTTCCACAGCACAATGTCCTAATAACTATGTAGGTACCCAAAACATGGGGCAAGAATTTGAACTATGTTTAGGAAAGTAAAGAAAAAAAAAAAGAAAGGATAAAAGAATGATGTAAAGGAGCAAAATAATAGTCTGATAAATAATTTCCCTATTTAAAAGATCTCAAAAAATTATTAGAATGAAATAGTTTAAATCTGTAAGATAATATTTTTTGTTTACTTCTACTCACATAATTTTCTTTGGTTATGATTTGAAATGTGATATTGGAAAGCACTAGCATATGCTGAAAAGCAATTTATTGCTAAAAGGTTATCTTATATCTCTTTACCATCATGTATTATTCTTTAAACAAACAAGATAAAAGAAAAATGTAACTGGAACTTAGAGATTAATTAAAAATCAAAATATTTTTAATTGGTGAAGATTCTAAAGAAAATAAATTAATTTTTATTCTTTTTAATATTTTTAATTAAATGTAGAGGTAGAGGTAAATATTTCATTTAGCATGCAGATTTCTACATGTTTAGAAAATGAAAACTGAAGAAATTATGTCTACCTCCATTAGACTTGGGAAAAAAATTGTAGAAAGTAAGCTCATTATAACAAGTTCCTGAATGAGCAAGGAAGGAGGGATAACATACAGAAGGGACTGGAAAAGGGCTAAGTATTTCAGTATTTTTGCATTTTTAAAACAAATCTACTGGATTCCAACTGAGGAAAATAAAATGGTCAACATTTTCAAAAAAGGAGCTTTTTAAAATTTTTTAATTCTAGTCTACTAAAAATTCCAAATACCCCAAAACAAAGATTTCTTCTCTTCTTCCCGCCTCTTCTCCTTCACCCTTCCCGCCTAGTAAAGTAATATATTGATTGATATTCCATTTCTGTTTCACCCAGAAAAAGATTTTTCTCTATTTTTTTTCCTCCTGCTTTTTCCTCCCCTCTAGGAAGTGAAGGATGACATCTTGGTCCCCAATGAAGTCAAAAGAAAAATTCCCACTGACTTCAATAAGAACGGAATATCATCCAGAATGCTCATATTCCTGAGACCTTTGTCCTATATGCACAATAAATTACAGCTGGTGTCCACCTGTCATTTTGAATTTTCCTGCTTGTCTTTTTCTTTCGGTTCAGAAATTTTTTTTAACCGTCTGATTTTTGAGCTATGGGTTTCAGATCTTAGGAGAGGGGTGAGACACGGGGATTTTGTATCACTCTATGATGGCCCCTGCCAAGAGATAATGGATTGACATTGACAAATCCCTAAGAGCTGGACCTGACAGTTAACGGATGCTGTGAGATCAGTCTCAGAGAACCGTCTGAGGTTAAGGGGGCAAAAGCAGTGTGAATACGCCACACTTGTCTGATTTTGAGTCTTCCAAACTAAATGTGTTGGAAGTGAGAGGAAGCAAGCCAGCAGTGGCAGTGGGAAAGCAGGGGGAGAAGGGACGGTACAGTGAAATCTTTACATCGAGCCCAAGACATCAGTCATTGCAGAATTCTTCACGGACTACAGGTAGTGATGATTTATAGGTGGCAAGCTTCAATTTGGGAGGCCATAAGCACATTCTTTGATCTAGACTTCTACAGATTTGTTTCCTATGTACTCAGTAAGTAATAAGTGATTTGCTATTGATTTGTCCACAGGCAGAAGAAAAGTGGATTGGTGCTGTAACCCCAACGTGAATGGGAACTTCAGGAGCATTGCTACAGAAGGGAAACGCACACAGACAGAAAAATGTACAGATACTTTTAACATGACAAGTCTCTACCTCCCAGAAATGCTCCAGCTAAAGCTTTAATATTATCAAACCCTACACAACTGCTTTTACTTCAAATCAAAGTGTTTGATCATGGCTAAAAACAAAAGTACATGAGAAAAGATAATCCCTTAACAGTTATGAGCTGAAATCCCATGCACAGATTCCCAACATACAGTAAGCATTATCTTAAAGTGCTTAAAATGTTACCAAGTATAAGAACATAAGATAAACTCCAATCTATAGTAAATGCTGTTCCAGTTACATAACATCTTAATTGTTTAATTTCATCCTTAGTACAAAACAGTACAGAGCTATCCCCTATGTTTTGCATCATAATGTTGGATGATAAATTTGTCATTAAGGGCAATTTTTGCTCTGGAAAATTTTTCCTTGCTTTTTCTTTCTGGTTTGTAATGTTATGGACTTACATTCAGAATAATATATGAAAAATATTTAATGCAAAAAATTATCTTTATTGCTTCAGGAATGTCTTTCAGCATTCAAGCTTAGTTACTCAGATGACAAACCTATATGAAATATTGTATCACCACACTATATCCTGACTACATCTACTTATAGTCATAAAATTTAAATAAAAAATACATAAATTCATGGGTTGAATAAATCTGAGGAATTAGTTTTCTGTTTTCTCTGAGTTTTAAAGAACAAGATTTTCCTAATAGACATTTTCCATGGACATAAGTAAAGAAGCAGAAGTCTTATAAAAAATAGCAATACCTTACAACTATTCTTTCTATTAATTGATTACATTTAATAAGGGCTGAATACAATTGGCAAAGGATCCAATTGGCTTGAATCTAACATAACTGCTAGTAAAACTCCAGTTACTTTCCAATAGGAATAAAATTTATCCCAATATGAAAGCAGAATATGTAAGACTTCCTACCTTTGAGTTATAAAACAAAGGAAAAAGGTTTGTTTTTTTGGTTTTTTTTTAATTGCTTTGGCATGTTTGGCAGGTTTTTTTTGGACTTTGTTTTCTGTTTCTTTGGGTTACTTTACAAAACCAGAGTCATTTAAACTCTGTTTTAGGCTTAATTTACTAAAAATTTCCCTGCTCAAGGACAGCTTACGTAACAACAAATAATTGGGCTTTAATGAGCCAGTTCCCTCACCAATCAATCTTTGATATAATGGTTTGAAACAACAGCAGCAATATACCATGCCTGATAAATTTTTTTACACTTAAATGCTAAGCCAACTCCATTTTGACTAATAATGGCTTTAATCAGCTTGGAAACATGAAATTATGAGTCTGAGAGCTTAGAAAGTTTGCCTTCATGTCTGTATCTCACTCAATAACTCCCTCCTCCAGAAAAAAATGGAAGAAACTACAATAAAATTGCAGGAAAGGACTTCTTTATTTTTTCTGATGACTACAAAACCGGATACAAGTTGAGCTCAGCCACTGACACAACTCTCATTTTTTATGTAATAAAGGAGTCAATCTGCTTCAGGGGTCAAAAGTAACATAAGCATAAGACAGGGTTTTAGTTTCTGATCTGAAATCACCCATTTAAGTGATTACTACAACACTGGTGTGTGGGGGTGTGGATGTGGGTGTGTTCGCCTGCACTATCAATTTAATTTCAGACTAATTTGCATATAGAATTATTTGGGGAGGAGTATGGAATTTTGTGGGTTTTTTTCTTTTTTTGTCTCCTAAGGACTGCATAACTGAGTTGGTTAGAGTGATATGATGTATCTCATATGTAATATGTGCATAACATGACACTAAACACTGGCAGATGAATTCTCAGGGTAAATAAGAGCTTTATATCCACGTTTTGAAGCTATTTTATGTTGGGTAGCACTGGAACCCTAGTTTATAAAAAATATACAGTAAACCAAAGTGCATGGTAAATTAAAGGGTCATTTACAATGTTGGCTAAACCAGGTTAATTTATTTTCCTAAATCTGAAATCTTGGGCCACAAGAAATGAAGAAATTCTGAAGAAAAAGTAGTAAAAATTTGAGACAATTTGCAACATGAATTTCATGAGTACATGGGGAAAATTGTGGAAAACATTTGTAACATCTTAAGTCGTAAAAGTATTTTCAAGGCCAAACTGAGCATTAAGAGGAGACATTACGAAAGGTCCTAAAAAGGCATCACTAAGGAGCAGACCTAGATAAAAGACAGTTAATTATGCTCACAGATATTTATTACCTCAAAGTGTCTAAATAAAATGTAGCTTTTAAAGTATTATCCAAGCAAAACCAATGATTTTAACTGGTTCTTTTTACTCAGTATTGATATTCTGTACAGAAAAACACACATAAGCACAATTTCTTAAAACACACCCAATACCAACAAGCATAATTTTTAAATGTAAAGAACGTCCAGAAAACTAATAATAAATACTCCTCCACCACCAGTTTGACTTTCTGAGGAACATAGCCTCGAAACCCGTGTTTCCCAGGATACTGAAGCATACTGAATATGAGTAAATCCCATTGCTCCTAGTGTTTTAAGTGAGGATAAGTGGTGGCAGACATATAAGAAACACACAGTCAAAATGAAAATGAATAGAAAATAACCTTCTGTAGAGTACTTCTCTAATTTTGGAATCTTAATTACAATGTGAATTTACATATGCAACATGACATAAAATTAAAAATGCAGACCGTTACTAAGCAAAACAAGAACCATTAAGCAAAATTCAAGAAGCAATTGGAAAATGCATGTTTACGTTTAGCATTTTACTTAAAAGAAAATCTATATAAATTTATATTGTTTGTTCTTTGCTTTTCTCTGATAGTTAGAAAACAGCTGTTCTATTGCCTTGGACTTTGACTGGCTAGATTGCAAGGCTCAATAATCTGTCTCAGCTCAGGGTTAAGTGATGGAATTCATTTAAATGCCCCAGAAGTAATCATCCACAAAGAGTACATTATTTCTTTTTTATGAATTTTCAAACCTAATACTGATGGGTGGCATGCAATTAAACCTGATCAATATGTAATTTAGGTGGGCTGACATGTTTTCAAATTCTCAGAATATAGATTCTTTCAATATTGCAAGAGCTTAGTGAAATACTCAGCCCTCATGAAACAGCCAAAGGAGTTTAGTACAGTAAAACAACAAAACAAGCCTGTTCCAAAGATAAATGGGATAGAAATTAAAGTTACAGACACTAACTTTTCAAAGAAATAAGTAGGAAAAGGAGGCCTTTCTTAATAGGTTCAAAGCAACCATTTTGATGGAAATTAACATGTTTATGTAAAGGTTGATATACTGCACTATATAAAGCTGGGAGACTAATTTTTTTAACAGGGTGTTTAAACATAGTTGTGAGAGAACTGAGTTATGATAAGTCAGTCATGTATCACAAATATTGCTTCTGAAAGACTATATTAGCAAAATATTAAAGAAAATTTGTTTGTTTTTAAAAAAATGTTGTTTATCATAATGATCCTTTGTGTTAAGCTAATAAACAAGGCGAAGTACATTGCTTTGTGACCCTAAAGGTCATTAGTGACAGTCTCTAGTATTACTAATTACCTTGCTGTCATTTACACAATAAGAATTACACTTGACTTCTTATAATCTTACATGGACTGCTTTTAAAATTTATGCCTGAGGTTCTAGTTTGCTTTCTCTCTTGTTTGCACAGACAGCACACACATTGCTTTCCAGAAAAAAAAAAAAGAAGAAAAAAAACAACATAATCACACATTATTCTCTAAGAAAGCAATATTTGAGAAAGAAAGGAAAATTTTAATTCTTTTTAATATTTAGCTTATATATAATTTTGAAACTGGCTTTTGCTAACAGGGAAAGACTGATTTGTCTGTTTTCTTTAACTGTGATGCTTTTTTATCACATATAAACTCCATTTCTCAGATATCTCTGTTCAGCTTTTCTTTATTGCTCCTAGCATTATTTGTACCTTACATCATTACACAACTTCTGCAAATGCTGAAGATACATTAAATATTGCATGCTTATAAAGCACCAATGTGAGTATCACAAAGGATAAACTTTCAGATTCTCAAAGAGTCTGCCAAAACCTGTTTTAGGAGGTTTGGAAATCATCTTCTTGCATTTATCCTATATGGAAATATATCACTCATTCCCCTGTGGAGTTAGAGATATCACTTTAAGCAGTGGCAGGATTTTGAAATCCTTTTCTCATCAAGTGGGAAAAGAGTGGGAGAAAGCAGGTTCTTGATTTTTTCATAGCTGTATGGGTGAAAATCTGCCATAAGCCCGTTAACTTCACTTATTCTGGATTTTTGGAAGGTAATTGTAGGTAGATCTAATGGGTTCATGCAGACCTCTGCTCCCCATTGCACACTCAGAGACTTTGGTGCCTGCTCTGCACAGGCCAGATTAACCCTACAAAAAGCAACAGTTTGAAGTGTGGTGAACCAAAAAAAAAAAAATCGTGGTTATTTTAGTTCAGCTGAAGAGAAGATTGTTTTTTCTATGGAAGAGGATTTTGTATCACTAACCAGTGATGAACAAATTCAGAGCAAAAAGCACGACCATGTGACTCAAAAACAAATAAAAATCTGCAATTGCTCTACTGCACAGCTTGGGTAACTGCTGAATAGATAACATTTGTATGCCTAACTTCAGCAACTTTTTTTGTATTCTGTTTGTGACTGGATTTCAGTGAGTGTCAAAATCAAGGAATTAAATATCACTAACAATATTAAAAATATTTTGTGAAAATATGGTAGATTTATTTTAACAGTGTACCTCCTTGGTGCCAAATGTGAAACTAGGAAGTAGCAGTTACAATATAAATTGAAAACAGAAATATATTCATTTTCACTAGGGAAGAGCACTCTAGAATCAAGCAGCTTTATAAAACATGCATTAAGGATTTTCAACATCATGCTAAAAGCTGTAGGCTTAAATAGAAAACATTCATTAAAAATTTCTACAGAAAGCAATAGGTTACTATCCCATCTGCAGAAAAGTGTTTCATTTGCAAATTAATAAGCTCCTATAATAGCTGCAGCTGATTGGATTTGTACATGAGCTCTATTGACTGTTTACTCTTAAACTCCAGAAAATCTTTCTAAAAGGATTTATTTCTCCTTTTCACAAATATGAATTTGGTATCATAGCACCACACAACAGGGGCTCTAGCCCCAGCCCCACAGAATTGTGGCATTCTTCCAGCCTCCACCAAAATCCATGGAAGCTGGCTGATGGCAGGTGCTACGTGGATCCCAGAAGGATCTGGCCCAGCCCTGCCTTTAATGAAATGCTAAGCGAGTACCTTCGATGTGTCATTTCGAAATGCCTGAAGTGATATGAAGGGGAAGACATTCGCTGAGCTATTTGCTGGTCACTGGGACAGAAATGACAAAGGGTTCTGTCCATTAGTTTTTCAATACAGTGTTCAATAGCAGTAGGAAATTGATGGTGTAACAGTGGCATCACATTGGGGAAACTTATGATGCGGACAATAGCACTTCCAATAAAAGGGCTTTTGATTTTCTGTGTGTCAAACTGTTTTAATATTAGGGCATTTCTAGGTCAATGAAGGGTTAATGTAGCACCATAAATCATATCCAAACAAGAGCCTCTGTCGAAGAACTATTCTGCTAAGGTCAAAAAAGCATTAAGAGAAGAAAAAGAAAAACACACACAAAAGTAGGTTGCAAAAGCAGTGCAGAGCCACATCTATTCCACTGCCCCAAAACTGACATTGACACAGCATACTAAAGAGAGTGAATAATAGGTGAATTAGAAATTAATGATTCCTCTGCTATGTAAATGGCAATTAAAGGACATGCTATGCTGCAGGCTTTGTCCTAAAACTCCTCTCCATTTGTTTGGATTGAAATTCATAGCATATGTAAATGCAGCAATGAGACCTGGTGTGTGACTACTGAAAGCTAGAAATCTGGACACAATTTCAACAGATAGGTTCTTAAATTTATGTTTACAAATTCACCTTTAAAACAGAATTTAAGGGGAGGAAAAAAGTGCTATATGGCTGATTTCTTGGTATGAGTAAATAATGGCTGCACAGAGTAACACATTATACCTTCAACAGAGCACAGTAGCAAAACTCAATAATTTACATTGATTATAATCCTACACATCAAAGTGTTACTTTAACAAAGCAACACAGTAGCTGCTATTTGTAAGTGCCTTCTGTCCTGAAAGGTGCTAGAAAGAACAGTTTCCTTTCATGGTGTCAAAGTGTTAAGTTTTCATCTCATAAAACATCCTTTCATCTCCATTACATGTAAGTGCAATTAATAAAATGACAAATTCAATAAAGAATAGAGGAGTTGTAGTAAAGGAATGTGTCTGTTGTTTTGTTCGTGCTCTCAGTTTAATACAGCTACATCTATCACATAAGGTACAGAGAAAAGGCTTTTGGAGCCAAAGAATCCTTTAGGGACATTGTCAAACAGGGGAAGATCACAGTCCAATACTGTTTTACTAGTGAACTAGCAAGATCTACTCACAATAAAAATTCCAGTCCAGCTTTGGGAGTTACTGTACCTTGTAGTCAGCCTAAGAAAAGAATGATTCAGAACTGGGTAAACTTCGACACATTTGTCATTTAAAATCTGCAAATTCCTGCAATATTCTGTGCTAGCATGTGAAACAAATGGGCTTCTGGGAGGGAAAGCTGCATTGACAAACTCAGCAAAGAGCAATTTTCTGTCATTTAATGAAGGATGGAGGGAGGCCTTGATAAAGTACCCACTCATTACAAGTTTGTTTTTGTACGTGTGTCTGTGTGGGAGACAGAGAGAATGTGTGTGTGTTGATGAAAGGGTAATCTCACTAGTTCAATCTTCTCAGACAAGTTAGACTTGCTAAAAGTACTCTTTATTTTCTTGTAAATTCAGTTAGGCACACTTTCACATACATAATATCTGCATGCTGATATTTTCCTTTTGCTAAAAGATTCATAATGTTTATCCCTGCTCATATGTTGTCTCTTTTTCTCTAAAGTGCACATTTTGATTGACCAAGTATTTTCCCTCTTTAGCATATATTGAAATATTATAAAAATTGGGGAAAAAAAGTTATTGTATCATACATAGTGTATATAAAGTAGTCAAACACTTGTGTATTATGGTCAGTTTTCTGAACCAGGTAAGTCTGTTCTGTCTATCATTCTAGATAGCCTCTGAAAATAAGATAATTACCTGCTCTCATCCTCTGCCTAATAATAAAAACAGAATAAGCAAACTTTTCACTACTCTCATGAATTCAGCTTCTTTAGTATCTTAGTATCCATAGGAAGGCCATGGCCTTAACTTGAAAGAAATTAGCAAAGCATGTATTAGGAAATACTTGTAAATTGAGTGGATGCACATTAACTCCTAGTAACTTGCAGTCTTTCAAGGACTTATTACAGCTTCAAGTCAGTGGAGCAATGTTCATGAAGTTGAGGACATGAAGCCATTGCAGACTGAGAGATTTGGTATTCAATAGGCTACAACTTAAAAATGTAATTCAATGTATTGCTGGCTACTTCTGTAACGAAACAGTTTTCTTATTTTGCCTTTACATATAATAAAGGACTGCATCACTATAAATTAATTCAGAAGCTTCCCATTTAAAACATAGCTATTCAATTCCCTTTTTATTCTTTTGGGTGGATATCATTACTTGGGTTTGGAGTAAAACAATTAACTATTTGTGCAACCAAAATTAAAATAGCATAGGTATGACTGGAGCCATGGCATATTTATATCGAGCTCAGATTTTAAGATATTTAAGAAGCACCCCAAGGAACAATCCTAAGCATCCCTGGCTGAGGTCCTGATTTAGCTAAAGTCAATGAGACGGATCCACAAAAGGTGGATTTTCTCATGGATTTCAGTGAAAACTTCTATCATCTGGAATCATGGTATACATATAATTTTTTCCTACAGAGTGGTGACTAGATTTACCTTAGCTGTTTTATGACACAAAATACTTATACTTGTGATTAGTATACATACATCAGCCTGCTAACATCATGAACAGTATATTTTTTTCATAAACAAAGAGGCAATTTTTAAGGAACCATGATAACTTATGCTGTATTTAAAACAAACAAACAAACAAACAAAAACCCACCAGAACCAACAAAAAACGAAACTAAAACCATCATCAAAAACCCCCAAACTAAACATGTAAAATAAGACTGGTAACAGGAGAACAATCACTGTAATGCTAAGACTTCCCAGCATTAAGATTAATAAAATTGTATCTGCATCAGAAAACTAAAATTTCTGAACAATTGCTTTTTTTCCTGTTTGATAATTTTTACATCCACACTTGTAATTATAGAGTCATAATGTGCATGTCAATTCTATATTTCACCTCTCTTCCCCTTTTTCTTCTCTAGTGATAGTGAAAAAGCATCTGAGTAATTTTATATAATGCTTGGTTGGCATTGTAAAATTGAGATATGAACAGTATTTCTCTCCCCGCGTATGGCAATTGATTACTAAACAATAATTTGTTTGATGCCTTAAAACATAGAACATCAAAACTTATTAAGAGAGTAAACATCTTGGTGTATGCCTGTTAGAATAATAAGGTTTCATATTAGTGTTCTAAAGCTGTATAGTACTTTATTATACAATCTGCATTTTTATAACTACACTGCTATGTAAATATCTTAGCTAGCAAATTATTTCAAAAAATTATTGCAAGCATATGTCTCTGAATTTAAATGGTAAGCCTTATGAAGAGAAGATACCTTAGATACCTAGTTCAAGTGATGTGCAAAACAAAATATTCCAAAGTCTTTAACGTGTAGTCCCTACAGAGTTTTCAGCCAGGAGCCAAACCCATGAGGTCCCAAAACTTTTGAGATGAGCAAAATTAGTGCTTTTTAACCAAAGCAGCCCATGGGTTTGATACTGAAGCACTGCAGTAAATAAAGCACTGTAGCTGGTATCAGTTCCCAAAACAGAGCCAGTGATACATTACACATTTTGGGTCTGATTCAGCAATTGCTTGTAATGCAGTCATAAATCTGCTTTTGCTGGACACGTACATCAAACTCGCAACTACTTGCTATTTAAAGACGTGTCTGGTCCCTACAGAAATCTGGTCAATTTCTCCAAATTTTATGTTAATTGGACTTTTTTTCCCTGCTGTTTCTTTGCCATGCCTAAATGTAGATTATTTCTAGACCTTTTACCCTGAAATAGGATAACGCATTCTAACTGGCGTTAGTTAGTGTTTGGGCAAATGCTGGATTTCACAGCACAGCTGCTGAGACTGAGAAAGCTTACTGAAAGTTTCAAGTGAACACAGAGTGAAAAAAAAAAAGAAATCAAATAAACCAAACCAAACCAAGCAAAAAAAAAAAAAAAAAATCCAAACCAACTGCCAAAAAAAACAGAAAAAAAAAAGAAAAAAAAAACCACCAAAAAAAACCCACCTATACCTAAAAGAAACCCATCTCAGACCTCAGTCCTCACATACCCTCACCTAATCAATCTACCTAGATAAAATTCACCTCTACATGAATATCACCAGTTTTTACACACAACCTTGTTTGGCTATTTGCACAGGATTGTTGCCTCAGTGGGCAGCCAGGATACATTCTAGGAGAACTTGTTATTGCTTTACACCCTCAGTGAAGGCAGGATGGAGAATCATTACCTCTCTGAGAGTACTGGTGATGCTTTACTGAATGAGACAAGAGGCACTTCAAATAAAGAGCAACCTCAGCTCATAATGCACAACACTGAAAATAAAAAGTAAGCCCCTAAAGTTACCGCTGCTTTCTGGAGAGCTGGTTAAAATAATGGAAGCACTTTGCTACACCTCTTCTGAAAACATGTTTTTCCTGAGGGATGTCCCCATTTACTGAGCTGGAGCAATAAACCAAAACTATTAATAACATAATTTATTCAAGTATTCTGAAAACTCATTAAATATGTTTAATGACAGATAATTTGCAGCAGAGTCCTAATATTTAGCAGTCTTCCAAGGAATCCTTGATTTCTGATTTTTAACTGTGTCTGAATAATCATGACAAAAATAGTGCATAGAAAAAAAAAAGATTTGTTTACATGGTCTTTTCAATGAAAGTACCTATTTCTAAAACATTATGTAGATATTGGCAGAGGTTGCTTTCAAAAGGTAGATTTTCAAGAGAATTAAACAGAAGCTAAAAGAATTCCTATCTATTTGTTCTGACAAGCCATAGAGCTCGTCTTTTGTTTTAAGGGTTTTTTTTGTGTTTCTCTACTTTTGTTGTTGCTGATCACTAATTAAATGGCATTTCCTCTACAGACTATCCATACTGGTGGGCACAGCTGCACAGGAGAGTACTGTGTTAGCAGATGGATCCTCTATCCCAGTGGCAGCATTCTCAGTTCGGGATCACGCGGATCATAAGTCTCGGTCTGTAAGTATCATTTCCATTTCAAATCTAGATCTGTCTGGCCAAAGATTAATTTAGTTTTAGGTAAATTTTTGATCACTAGCCGTGGTTGATTAGATCATACAGACACTGGGAAGTGCAAAATAGTGAGGTATATGGTCAAAGTCCCCTTCTTCCAGACACCACGTACCCCAGGGTTTTTTGGCTATCAGTGAGATAGAAAAAAATCATAAAATTCCTGGTTAAACTCAGAATAACTGCTTCTTTTCATAACTTTAAATGTTATAAAACCAGTGAAATAATGCATGGGACTTTTTTCTAGATCAATGAGCAAGGTCTCTTACTTACTCTAAAATACTCTTAACTGCTTTGCAATGGTGTCTATACCTGGAGAACAATTCTCAGGTTCCACCTTTTAGATGTGTAAGCAGCAATAGAACATAAAAACTGCCCAAATGCCTCACAAAGATGACAGCTGTTTGGGTAGTCTCCACATTATTTTTCTTTTGAATACTGCTTCAAAACAGTTTTTTTCTCTAAAACTTACTTCCAAAAGCTCTTTCTCCATTTGACCAGGAAATCAGATTTGCAGAACTGAAAATAAAAATTACTGTTCTGTGCTTGTATAAATACCAGTGTAATCAGAATACAGTATATTATTGGATTTTTAATTTTCTTTTGAAAAGACCAAGCTATGTTAAGCAGCCTTTACCAAGCTGTCACAGATGAGACCAATAAGCACATCCTGACTTAACACACATCAGGGGTTGCCAAGGATACACTGTCAGGGGACTGGGGTCAGGAGTCAAACTGACCAATATTGAGTAAATTACATTGGTTCGAATGATTCCCCCTGAGCTAGTAATGATATGGCATGCACATAGTTTTGCTCTGCAGACTGATAAATACTGCATTTGAAGGCTAAACAAGGAACAAAGCATGGAAAAATGATTCTCTATAGACTGCCATAAACATTCATTCACATCACTCTGAGATTAAAAAATACCATCATTGAAATTATCAGTATTCCTTTCCTGAAGAAATGCAACAAAAGGATTAAGGCTTTTCACTACAAAAAGTAAAACAAGCAATAAGCTAAAATAATTGGAAAGGGCAACATAGGCAAAAGGGAGAAAGTGACTTTTCATATTTTTCACCTTGTACAGTACTTTATTGATATGAAAAGCATTACAAAATCTTTTTTAAGTAGAACTGTTCATGACACCTTGCAATAGCACAATGAACTTCCTTATTCCCCACATACTTAATAATATTTTTTTCCAGTTGTGACTCACCTGAAAGAAGTAGGAAAAGCTTAAAGTTGCTGTCTAATACCCAAATTCTACTAAAACCACTTATGATAAATTCACTGTGAAGCAAATGAACTACACTGAAGTAACTTAGGGCAAAGTCTATTGGTAACTGAAAGCACGAGTATAAGAAAGAATTTGTTTCTGACCAGCCAAAATGTCGCACAAGAGCCTTTCTTAAATTCTCTGAGTCCCTGTGAGAAACTACACTTGTAAGCTCAGCAAAGTTACATTTACATTTACAATATAAGTTTGCAAATATGACACAGTTCAGAATGCTGAATCTTATTTTCTTATTGCTTATATTGCCTTGTTTCTTTTATAAATCCTTCTAAGTATGTCAAGAAAATATCAGGGAGAAGTTTTTGAGTTCTTTATTTTCATTCCTTTAGTCCATGTTTTTCTTTCATGATAATAATTTCCATCCTTTTCACATGTGTTTGTTTTTTTATATTATTAGCTGAATATTTTTTTCAAGGCCACATTTACTATATTTTCTTCTTTAAGCTATTTCTTTCTTTCTCCATAACGTATTTTCCTCTCCCTGATTCTTGCTACCAGGGAACACAGACAGCAAATCTTTTTTCCACCTTCCACATCCGTGTTTCCAACTAACAAATTTAGTATATTTCAAAACAAGCTATTTATGTTCTGTCAACAATGCTTTAAAAATTGCTCGGGTCTTCTGTATGATGGCTTTTGTCACCAGTGGTTATATAATATTTGCATATACATGCACATATCATTGTTTGTTACCAAACACTCGGTACCATGTTGAGAACAGATTTCTCCATTAACCTCCTGTCAGAAAATAACATAACCTCTTTTTCTCACAAATGCAAGCTGTTTCAGATCCTGTCTCTCCTCTTCTGTCACTGTTTGGGTGCTGTGCTTTGAAGATAAACTTTACTGAAGAAATAGAGAAAAGCAGCTGCTGCTCTCAAGATTTACTGTTTGTGCTCATTGTTGTATAACAATAGTCACGAGCACTGAGCAAAGCTCACCGAGCAGCCACACAGCTGCCCATCCCTCTCTGGTTTGATTTATACCTCCATTAAATACAGAAGGGAAACAGTGCGAGTTTCCCCATGGTTGGAGCGAGACCTGGTCCATCCACTTTCCTCATGCAGGCGTGTGGCTTTTTGCCTCAGTGGAACCTGCCAACCAGTCTGTCCAAAACCCTGCTGGAGAAGAAGGAAGGAGTAGCAATGGACGACTGTTTGTTGTGGAGGAAAACCTACAGTTACACCAGATTAGACAAGACAGATCCTTGTGGTGAAAGAGCTGCAGAGAAGAGCCTGCAGAGACAGGCACTTAGAAATTGCCCAGGAGCTCCTATTAAACATATATTTGGAAGTGTTGGAGGACAGGTTGGATGGGGCCCTGAGCAAGCTGGTCTAGTGGAAAGTGTCTCTACTCATGGCAGGGGAGTTAGAGTTAGATGGCCTTTCAGGTCCTTTCCAACCCAAGCCATTCTATAATTTTTTGGTGCAGCCACCAGCAGAGTGGAGAAGGTATTTTGTGCAGCAGCACACTGAGTTGCCACCTCTCTGCTGAGCAGAGGCTAGATCTGAGAAGGGATCCAGTTTGTATGGCAGAAGGAAACAATGGATACTGCTTTTTGGCTGATGTGAAAGTCCAGAACTTGAATTCTCTGTCTGTGCTGGGCAGACTTCCAGAGTGCACTTAAGTGTAATTCTTAATTAAGCCAATTCTTTTAAAAATAGACAAACCCTTTTCTAGGAAAATTCTATTCTCCTTGAACTTATGTTGTAAAGCCTGTCCCAAAATAAAAGCATACAAGAAGATAATCATTACACATTCTGTGATGGGAAGTTTGATGATGTGATACAGCAAACGAGTTGGTATCTTCTGAAATACCTGTGCACCACCTTCTGTAGGCACTGAGATTATGGAGAAATAAATATGACACCAAATATTACTTAATTAATTGTTTCAGGAGTGCCACCACATGCAAAATTATCTTTGGTTCCTCTTCTGCTGGAACAGATGTGAAAGTGAGAAAATCCATTGCCTAGAGAAGGGCACCTTATATTGCTTCAGGAGCTGAGCCCTGACTGATTATTTTAAGTACACTTGTCTTAGTCACATAAGCTCCACATCCTACACTGATTACATTGTAATTTCACTGTTGATATCAATAGAGATGGTGACTTATCAGTGCAGTACTGAACATATTCCACAGCAAATAATGCTTGAGATTATTAATAAATCACAGCTCCATTTATAAAAAGAGGGCTAATTCTTTATAAAGCTCACTACTTAAACTACAATTAGTTTATTCATGCTTTGGCAGCAGAATATATTTTTCTAAGAATCCTGTTAAGGTCTTTGCTCAGGATTTTAAATTGTTGCAAAAAAACCCTTTTTGCACTTCCAAGCTTGCACCACTTTTCTTTTGGAATTCACAGCTCATTTTCCTGGATAATGACGCAAAGGTTTGATTTCTCAAAAAAAGAGAAGAGCAAAAGAAAGAAGACTGAAGGGAGCATTGCAGAGTTGCTCTATTCACATCTTCTATTTCATGAGAGCATTGTTTTACTGAAGGCACTATCTAGAAGTTAATTCAGTTACCTAACCAAATACGCAACCACAAAAACCCACCAAAACAAACAAACAAACAAACAAAAAAACCCACAAAAAACCAAACACAACTATTTCTCTAAATACCATATTTTTAAAAATAATCTTCCTGTTCAAATTTAATAAAAAAGTATGAAAGATAGTATTTCACAAAATTGATCCTTGCAACATAAAACGTCAATGTTAGTTAATAAAGGACAGTATTTTCAAACTAGTGGAATCAACTTTGGTGGCTTTGTTGGCTGTTTAAAAGCCCAATTAAAAAAAAATCATTCACTGTAAAGGAGAATTATGTGTTTAACAGCTTCTTACTGTATTACCAAAAACCAGTGGAATCTTCTAAAATCTCCCAATTTAAGGCCTCATTAACTCATGTAATAACTTGCATGGTGAAGTCACAATTCTGTAGTTAAAGGTCAACAGGCATTTAGCACAATTGTTTAAAAAACATTCTATAAGAAGCAGCACTCTCCACTACATAGTTAGAGCTAACTTGGGTATTACACTCAAAGTAGATAGGCAAACTAATTTTTGTATAAAAATTACTATCTGAAATCACATACATTTGAATTTCATAAAATATTGTCATGGATTTTACAACTAAACTGATGAGTTTAGGTTAAAATACCTAAACAACATGTTTTTCCAAAGTATACAGCAGTCACTTTTTCTTCAGAGGGAGAGAAGCATTAAAGTACAGACTTATCAAAATTCATGCATGCCAAGGATTTTCAAATTGGTGATCATTTTACCCATTAATTTAGTAAGAAAATTTCATCTTTTGAGACACTGGCTGATTGAAATGAATACAGGCATGGCAAACTTTGCAGGGGAAGAGAAATTCTATAGAGAAAAGAAATAGCAAAGGAAAATGGGAATAAGATGCTGCGGATACATGAAAGGCAGGCTGGGTGAAGAAACCTGGATTCACGTTTCTTATTTGTCTATCTGCTTTTTATCACTGCTCTGGCAATATAACAGAAGTAAAAACAATTTATCTGGCTGGTATGCTTTTGTTTCTTAGGATAATCCAGAGAAGAACAGGACAGACAGAACCTCAGTGTTTACTGAGGCAACTATGTCAACCATTTTGTATGTTCAAAATAACATTTTTGTAGATAAATTAACTTAATGAAGAAACAAGACTAATATTTCCTCCTAAATGTCACTTGTGAAACTATTTAAAGAATGCCATGTCCAGGCTGGTTTCCCCAGTTCATGAGACACAGTGGTGCATAGTAATTGCAATGCACATTTAATCTGACTAGGACAAGGAAGGCACTATTCAACCCAGATCTCTAGGGCAAATAGTTTTAGCCTGGAATAAAGTCTGAATAATCAAAAACCTTCATGAATCTATAAATTTCCAGAAATTGCCTACCAAACAATTTCTAAGCATAAAGAAAAAGAAAGATTTAGCAAGTAAATAATTTCCTATTTATTGTCAGATATCCTGAATAGGCCTCTTTAAAATTAAAAAGAGGAGAAGATCTTAAAGTTGTGAAGTCTTAAATTTTAAAAAAAAATTGAGGTCTTTATTATTTATGAGGAGAAGAATAATTTAAAAAACAAAAGTCAATCTATTTTTTTAAAAATCCTCTGAAAAAAAATTGATAACAAGTCTTTGTAATCAATTGTTTATGCCTAAATTTAATCACATCAGTACTTCTGGAAAATAATATTATAACCACCAGATTTAATAATATCTAGAATGTAACACATTTGATGTTGTCATGTAATATTATGGTTTTATATATATATATGTTATATATATTTTATATTTGTATTTGTATATCCTAAATACTCAGTTCTACATTCTGTTATAAGCATATCCCATGAGACTGTTGGAATGTAATGAGGGATGGCTACACATTAGGAAGACATTGGGTAGGTCTGTGATAATGTTTTCATTTGGCAGGGCACTTCTGAAGTTCATCTCTTGACTGCCTTCGTTACTGTGCTTTGTTTTGCATAGTGGGGTAGTTAAAAACATGTGACTGGGTTCTTTTCTGATGAAACTTAAGTAAACTTTATTTAGTGTTCTCCAACTGCTGATGTGAATTCAGTCCACATGATAAGATTAAAACTAATCCAAAATTATCATCAAAATAGGAATGAATTTTGGGTCTTCACTGACAGTTGCTTCTTCCAGCACACAAATTCACTTCTCTTTGCACTGATTACTGTAGAGACAGCTTTAAAGATTTGGAAACTACTGCAAGTTTCCTCCCCTGATCTTGCTTTGGAATGGGTGTGTAGACCAAACTGCCCTTGTCCAAATGCATCTCACTTGAGTCCTCATATGATTTCTGTAGCTGTATTAGCTGTTTGTCTGTTTCTACACAGATTTTTAAGTTCCTACAATTTTTCTTATCTGAATGATGAACTTAAAATTTCAATTAAAGAAGATGTGTAACTATTTACTTTTCTATAAAGAAGAATCATTCAGAGAACAGTAATTCAACAAAAGGCTCTGAACATGGACTCTATCCTGTTGCAGGCAGTAAATAGCCTTCAGAGAACAGAGGAGGTGCCTTTGTGAAGGAAGAAATAGGAAAAAAAAAAAGGAAGAAATAGAAAAAAAAATGCTACCAGTTTCTACAGGAAACATTCACTTCCCTACCACAGGTTATCTCTAACCTCACCTTAATTGCTCTGCTAATGAAACATAACACTTTGTCTGGCTCAAGGCAGGCTAGCATCTCTCTTGTGATGCTGAGACAGAAATTTCATGTGCCAAAAGCAAGCCCAGGAAACATTTCCAATATTGATAGCCACAGAGTTGGGTGTGCCAAAAATACCCACACACCACTTGGTCACACATATTTATAGTAATTCTGCAAAACAGCCTAGTGCAGAGCAGATCTGCTTCTAAACTGCATCACTATGGCTTGGATTTAATGTGTTATTCCAGGAAAGCACTTAAGCAGATTCTCATGGCTGACTCACATTAATGAGACTTAATTACATGCATAATATACATGCTGTAATGCTTTCTCAAAGAAGGCTCCATATCACAATGATGGCATTTCAGTCCCTTACTTTTCCCATAATGTTCAAAGCTCACAGTTTGATATGTATAATTTCCTTGCAGTGTTCTTCAATTTTTTAAAGTAAGTTTAAGCAGTTACCCTTGATTATTATGTTTTATGAGCCCTGAGTATTTTGATATGTTATGACTGACTCACATAAGCTTATTGTTTATGTTCTCTTAGACTCATAAATGCTCTTATTTCAGGATTTCAGCAGAAGTTAGATTAGAAAGTTATAAAAATAAACCAGATTACATTTAATTCACTATATATAAATAGTATTCTATTCTGAATTAAAACAAAAGCCGTGAAAGCCAGACAGAACAAACTAACCTAACTTGCTTTAGATCTTCATTATCAGGAATGCATCCCGATCAGAGTAATTTGCAAGAATATAAGAGTCTGCATAAAACACTTTAAAAATATCCATACTATCTCTATAAGAGTCAGTTCAACCTGAGAGTTGATACCCCTTTTTTGTCACAGTTTAAGGCAACCTCTTAATGTTATTTCAGAAGGGATATTTTTTAATGATCTAAAAAAAAAAAAAAGAAACAAACAAACAAAAAAAAAACAGTCTGGCAAGAAAAATAATTAAAATATATCATATGGTTAAAGTAGCTTTTGTCAGTTGTGATATATGTGTTTGTGCTTTTGTTTATGTAATGACTTTGTGTTGTGGGATTTTTCAGGTATCATTTGCTTTTTATATACAGATACAGCTTCTTGCTAAACTGGAAAGAAGCTTTGTAATCTTGCATATAATGCCTCTGTTTTTCACCTCACAGCTGGGCAAGCTATTAATTTCTTGAGTAAAAGGGATATTACAGATGCTTGGCAGAGAGACATCTCAGCAGCAGGCAAAAAAACAAATACTTGCCTAAAAAAGTGTCAAAATGTGGATGTGCCTCCAATAATTTAAAAAATAGAAGGTGATAAGTTGAAAATGTCAGGTAATTGGCAGACAGATAGAAAGTTAAACTGTGTCCTCAGTGAAGAAAATTAACCAGCAGCTGCCAGCAGAGGCCCCAAGGTCATCTGAATGTCAGAACCAAGTAAGGGCCAATCATTCAGAAGGGGTTCGCTGCTGATATTTGCCCTCCCTGGTCATTTTCAGATCTCCCAGGAACTGCCCTGAACTACTGCCAACATGTGTTCATTTCTAAAAATTACATAGATTGTGATTTATTACCCATCACGCTACAAAAATCCATTGTGAATTAAATCAGCCCTTTGTTTAAATTGCTCCTCTGCAATACGTATCATATCATCATAAATGACATTGAAGTTATAATCTACAGTAGTCTGCTTCAGCCACTGATAAGGCTCCACCAAGGGACGATCAATACTTACTATTCATTTTTGAAATTATCTTCACATTGATCCCTGAACAAGCGCCAGCAACACAGAGGCACAGTGGCTTTAATACAATAATTATATAAAGGTTTACAGGCTCATCCTCCCAGCCAATAAAAGCTGTCAGCTGGCAGGGACAGTTACAATCCCATAATCCATCAAAATGCTGTACTCTGACCTATGGGCTTCTGGGCTTTTGGCAAACCTCGATAAACATGCTTATAGAGGAGAGAATAGCAACAAACACGAGCAAGCAAAAGCTCCAGATTCATATTACCGATTACAAAAACATATCTCTTCTAGCACATCACCCTTTTCATCAGGGCTGCAAAGAGGTGCATTTTTATTGTAATTCACCCAGGGGTGAGTGACCAGATGTGTGCGTATGTTCTCGCACAAATTCAGTCTCTCCTTTTCAGCAGGTGACTTTGGATCATGTTGTAGACTCTAATGAAGTAAGCTCATGGAGCTAGTCTGAGATATGGCTAATTTAGACAGGAACAGCTATGCACTCTACACACAGGAAAACAAGACTACTAGAAGTCTGAAAGTAAAATACTGAGAGCCTAAGTATAAAAGGAAGCTACCATCCAGGGGCAAAGGAAAATCCGGATTAAGTGGATTGTGAATGACACTGTAGCATTCGGCCAAGACGCCAAGCTATCTTTTTTTGTATGTGTGAATTTGTATTTCCACACAGATGGGGCTAAACAAATCGGTTTATTTATTAGTTGAGCTACAGAAGTTCAAATTTTGCATATCAATTGAAGCTGTATAAAAGAGGGAAGCTGTTATTTAATAAGCAAAGAGTTTGCTGAAACTGAAGATTTACTCCAGCTACATTCTTTCCAATTCCAGAATTTAAAAAGAAGGAAAAAAAAATAATACCATGATTTTGAGGCAGAAAGTTTGAGGGAAATAGAGGGCAGAGAAGGAAATTGAAGATATGGAACAAATAAATAAACAAAGAAAAAGAGAGAGAGTGCAAATAACATGAACTGGCACAGTGCTGGAATACTTAATAACGTATAATGTCAACACTGCTTCTTGTATTATTGTCTGCCACATCATTTATAACCCTCCTCCTTTACTGATCCCATTGTCAACTTCACAGTATTATCATGTACACGAGAAGCACAGAACCTGGCTGGGACTAGCAGGCACAACTTACGTTTTGATTTCATCCTTTAAATGCCTTATTTGATTTACAAGAATACTGATGAGGAGCTCTTTCTTTATTTTTTGCCATCCAAGATTATGTTAACTAAAAAAACATATTAAAAACCCAAATAAAAAATCCCAACAAACTGAAAAAACCCTAAACACATTCCCATCTTATATCTCTAATACTTGATCAGGGGAAAAGGAAAACCGAATTTTCAAGTTTCACAGCATTACGTGGGGCTCCTTTAGGAAAGAGGTACAATTTTTAGAGAACATTTCCTGGTTACTTCTGTGGTTTGGGATATTTTTGGTTTGTTTCCAGCCAATACAGAAGACATTCCACTGTGGTATGATTTGACTTAACTCCAATGTTTAGGTGTGACAAGTGATATTTGCCAACTGAAAACCTTGCCTGTGACTTGACTTTCAAAACTCTATAGTAGACTTTAAATGCTACTAATGTCAATGAAATAGAGGCATAAATCTGATGAAAGATGAAGTTAAGTAAAACTTAAGAAGGAGCACAGTGGAATTTTAAACTCCTTATTTTAGACCACAATGTTCACATTAATTATTTGATAAAGAAAAATTCTTTCTTAGAACAGTTATCTCTTTCATTTTAGGTTTTGGTTTTGGTTTGGGAGATTTTTTTGACCAGTGTAAAAGGATTTTTTCCCCAGCAATCGAAATTATTGTTCCTTAGTGTGAAATACAATTTAAGTCACAATTTTCCTCTAATTGTTTCAAAGACTAATAATGTGTGTGTTTAAATTGTACAAAAAGTCCTTCTCCACTGATAGCAGTAAAAGATGGAACAGCTGCCACCCATCAACATGCAACAGTAACCAAAGTAATGTTGCTCAATAAAAACAGATCTCTTCACAGTAAAAAAGTGTGCAGTGGCCTTTGTGAGGTCAAGTGTGTTGCCCTGATTCTCTAACAACTTTCGTTTACTCAGACTTTGATGGTCTATTGATAGCTACTTATTTTCCCCTCTGTTCTTTTAGACATGCACAGGAAAATAGTATTTTCCTATCTGATCTTGGAGAGTGCATCAGTTTGTTCTTATAAGCACAAAGCATCTTGTATCTTTAGGAAAAAAGTAGTTCCCATATGGAATAACAACTCTAAAATACCAGGATAATTGTACCCAAATGACTACAGCAATATCTGCAGCCTTAACTGTCAAATAACACTTGGGTCTTAAAGTTAATATGGGTTAAATCTTGTACAGGATTGCCTGTGCTTGCCAAATTACTCCCCCAAAGAAATGTCTGTGATCTCACATTAGTCATATACCTCGGGTGGCACCTGGATCACCCTATTCCTTCCAATGAGTTTGCACAGGTAAGACTGATTAGCAATCTAATTGAGAATTAATAAACACTCCAGTTAATGACAGTTATAGAATTCCCATTGCCCCTTATTGATTTCATGGGCTTTGCAGATGACCGCAAACTGTAAAATAAACCCTCTATAACTACTCAGAAACATCCCCTCCTGAAGCCCCACACATCTAAAAAAAATAAATATAACATATGAAGAAAATACAGAAAACTAATACTGCACTAATATAAATTAATACTAAGACATGCATAGCTTTGGTCCCAGGTTTGGACTTCCTCTCTCTATCCACAACCTCTTCCCATTTCTCTGGCAGCTCAACATGCATGCAGGAGTTAAAGACCTACATGAAGCAATCCCTACCAAGGCAGGATTCTTTCCCACAGTGCATGTAGGCAATAACATCCCTAAAGAGGGACAAATTATAAAATCAACCCACCATAATTTGAGATTTGTCATCCAGTTATGTGAAAAGACTGGAGTAATTTGCCAACATAAAGACGGTCTCATACAGTGTACTGTCGACAGCAAGTATTGTAATGATAATGAAGCAGTCTCTGTAGAACTGACACAGATGCATAAAGTGGTTTTTGAATCTGATATTAGCAACAGACACTCAAAACAAAATTGAAGCATTCTTATACATTTAAAGGATTAATATAAATAGGTCTTTATGAATACAAATGCTTGAAGCATCAACTACAGTAGCAAAATTTAAAATGAGAGTAAAACTTTTTGGCTAAACCTTCGGACAGAAGGATTGTTTATGAAATTTGAGAATCTCAAAGCATCTTCACACTTTGAGGTTATAGCATGATGACACTGCACTGACATTTTGAACTTTTATATCTCAACATGGTGTAAAACAATGCAAAGTTTATGAAAGAAAGAGACATTTAAAGAAGGATAAGCTAAAAAAATTTAAGTCAAACTAGATATACTGGAGCAATCAAATCTGTGGTTTAACCCCATCAGCATTCTTATTAGATTAGATTATTTGTTTTGTGACGAATGGGAGATAAATCCAGGTCTTAATACACTTTCCAAGTAATACTGATCTATATGAACAAACATAACAGTAATAAAAAAATTAGATTTATCTTTGGCTTAATAAATAGGATAACAGCTCACATTTTGTGATATCATTTCTAAAATAGATGCATACACAAAAGCTATTCTCTAAAACATCCTTAATGGAGCTAAAGGAAAAATTCATTGATAAATAAAAAAATCATAGCACATGTTTTCAAGTTGCAAATCCTAAATAGCCAGCAATCACATTGCCATAGAGAATTGTGATACCCTTCTGTTACCATATCATTTCCTAAAACAAATAATTGCATTTTATATTTAGAGAAAAAAAGAAAAATCATAAAATTATTTCACTATTAACAGAGCCATCATAGTATGTAGATGAGGAAGCTGGAAGTTCAAGAGAAAACAGAATTGTCTGGGGGTAATTTTTAGTGTAAAGAAGAGGGAATTGTCAAAGGCTTGACATCAAAGCAACAAGAGAGAAAAGTAAAGATGTGCACAGGAGAAAGAATTATTCTGTCAGAGATAGCAGAATGATCAAGAAAAATAAATTAGGTCTTCCATAATGCAGATAAATAGGTGTGGCTCTTGTAAAGGGAATATTCTGCCTTATGTTAAGTGAAAGCCATGTTTTAATACTTTACAACAAGACTTTAACAAAAAGTTAGAGTTAGCAGCAGAGTGTAATTTGCTTATTGAAGGTCAACAAAAAGTTCCATCATTAGAAGCAGATGATTAAGAAAAGGGCAAGAAACAGGTGAGGTTAGGAATATGATTTTATAAGTCTAACAAATAGTAGCCTTGTATTTTGCTTTTACTTAGCAGTCAAGAAAGAGGAGAATGCTGCACTGAGAAAACAAGTTTGGTGAATAGTTGAAAGACCAAACCACCAAGAAATTAAAATATAAGAATCACTCATGAAAAGGAAATTTATATTCTCACTTGTATCATTGATTTAATGATGAAGGGAGAAAGAGATGGCAGAAAAATGAAACAAAAGGGAAGGGAGCGCTGATAGGTTCAGGTGTTAAGCTGCAGTCTTCAAAAAGAGCCAACAGTTATGAATTAGCAATAAATAATATGGAGATTTAAGGGAAAAAAAATTAAATCATCCCATTTGCAATGAAAATGGTAATTTTAGAGTGATCCAAAGCATAAAAAAGGAAAATAGGTTGCAGAAACCTGTACTGAAATTACAGTACTGTACATGTGTTCCCACTGTTCCCTTTAGGAATCACAGCTGGATCTCCATGACAAGACATTGCAGAGCTGGCCAGGCAAGAGATCATCTTTTCCATAGGGTTTCTGTCTTGCTCAGTCTGAGGGCTGATGTGCTGGGAAAAAAGCTAACCCATGGAGTAATACCTGGGGGTCCTGGTGGCCAAGCTCTCCAAGAACCAGCAGTGTCCTGGTGGCCAAGAAGGCCAGTGGAATCCTGGGCTGCATTGGGAAGAGCATTGCCAGCAGGTCAAGGGAGGTGACCCTGCCCCTCTACTCTGCCCTGGTGAGGCCACACCTGGAGTGCTGTGTCCATTTCTGTGCTCCTCAGCACAAGGGAGACATGGAGCTCCTGGAGGATTGGAGCATCTATCTTACAAGGACAGGCTGAGAGAGTTGGGCCTGTTCAGCCTTGAGGAGAGAGGATTGAGAGAGGAACTCATCAACACCTATAAATACGTGAAGGGAGGTTGTCAAGGAGACAGATCCAGGCCTTTCTTGGTGGTGCCAAACAATTTGAGAAGAAAAAATGGGCAGAAACTGCTGCACAGGGAGCTCCACCAGAACATGAGCAAGAACTGATTTACTGTGCTGGTGATCACACAGTAGAACAGATTTCCTAGAGAGGTTATGGAGTCTCCCTCACTGGAGATATTCCAGACCTGTGTGGATACAATTTTGTCTGCTATGCTCTAGGAAGATCCTGCCTGAGCAGGGAGGCTGGACTACATAACCTGCTGTGGTCCCTTCCAACCTGACCCATTCTGTGATTTTTTTATAAATAACCATGCAAACAAATTGTACAGCCAGGATCCTCTAGGAGTAACTACAAAATGGTGCAACTCTGTAAGAGAGAGCAAGGAGAAAAGTGACCTTCCCACAGTAACAGGACCAGGAGATACGTGATCAGCCAGACTGTTACAAAGGCAAAATCCACGTTTCATTCAGGGACAATCCAAGGAGGGTTAATCAATGAGATATTTTGGTTCAGGGGAAAATAGTAGAAATGCAGATGGAGGAAGTAGAATATGTTTTTTCTCCTGTTTAAGGGTGTCAATCTGTGTTTTCATATATTTATAATCTATTCAATTTCTTAATCCCGTACTATGTGCGTGTATAATAAGAGGTAAGAATATACATAGAAAGTTCTAATTAGGAAAGATATTTTGGTATACATATTAAGAAAAACACAGTCTTTGCTCCCAACTGGCATCTATTGTATGGATTTTTAGACCTTTAAGGATATTATTTATCTAGTACTCATGAAATGTATGTATATATATACACAGAAAAATTTGGGGGAAAAAGAATTAAGTATTTCTGAATATTGGCTAGTTCCTGCAGATGGGTCTGTTTCAGATCTGATAGTAACTGGTGAGTGATCTCCCTGTTTTTATCTTGACCCAAGAGTTTTTCCATTTTGTTTTCTCATCACATCTTGGTGAGGAGGGACAGAGGCAGAGCTGGTGGGTGGGCAGCTGGCAAGTGGCCAAGGTCAAGACCATGGGTAGACCATGAGTAAGCTGCTGGCATCACAGAGCACGTATAACTCAGAAAATTATATTGCTTTATGCTGCTAAAGAAAATATCCTGTAATTCAACATGAAGCAAGTCTCATTAACAAATATAATAGCTGCTTCCCTGTATATTTGAGCTGGGAAAAATCAGGCAGACAGAAGTGATATTCATAGCAACTAGGATTCTTTGGCTTCTTCTTATACAAAAACCCTGAATCTTGTTCAAATAAAATTAAACTCAACAGTACTGCAAGTTCCTTCATCTACTGTGATCAAAATCTGGCAAAGGTAGTGCAACATACCATTACCAAAGTTTGTCTGAGCCAGTTTATTGCATTCCTACCAAAGAGATGTTCTACAAAAGGTGTGTTTTCAGTAGAAAAGGGTTAGTACCAGACACTTCTATTTATGAGATGTAAGGGTACAGTAGGCTATCAAGAATCAGATTGTTGAGCTTCCAGGGTGAGAAATTGAAAAGTTTTCCAGGAAAGGCTGCAGAAGTGAATATGGTGTAGTTAAACTGTATATGTACATCTACCTGTGAATTAGGGTCTTTGTCTAAAATACATGTTTGTCACTGAAAGTGTCTTTAGAAAAGCAGCCTAAAAAGTAGAAATCACCTGAAGGCCACATCCAAAAAAACTCCCTGCAACACTGAAGAATTTTGTCCCAGGGACTGCTTGTAGAAGTTTAGCACGAGTGCTGTTTCCTGGGTTTGAATAAAGTACAAGGAGTATTCCTCAGATGCCTGCTTTTGCAGCACTGTATTCTCAGCTACATTCAAGAAATTCTGTTTATAAATATCAATCACAATTTTTTTTATTGCCATTATTACAGTTCTGACACCTGATTAAATATACATTCCATATTAAGCATTTGAGAAACAAAAAGACTGCTCTCTTTTGCAGTGTCAAAAGCATACTGTGTGTTACCTACTATCAACAAAATGTTTATGTGAACTCCAGATGACTTGATTTAAAATAAGTCTGGCTTAGAGAGATGCAGTGCTGCCAAAATCGAGTAAAAATATTAAACCAGATCAAATACTAAACTGTTGAGCTAATACTTCTAATATTCATAGAGCAGAATGATATTCAAGTAATTCCATCTGTTGCTAAAGGACACATTGTGTCAACATCTAGTACCCCTATAAACAGGATGTGGAATGAGAAAAATACTTATTTAGAATCACTAATTGCTATAGAAATTATATGGTTGCTAAAATAGGAATAAACTATATAAAATTCCTGAGTATTTCATCACTTAACAACTTGCCTTTCCAAACTGAAAATGCTTTTGGTTTTCCAAACATCTTCAGCATCTAAAGAGCTATTATTTTTTTGTAGTTAAAGACTAATTGAAACAAAAGTAGGTTTCATAAAAGGGCAATACTAACCAGTGCAGTTTGGTAAAACCAATGTCTTCTGTTTACCATTATGTAAATTGTGGATAATTGTCACAAAGTATGGTTTACATACAGCCAGTATTAGAAGGAAAACAGTTGTGCCTTGTCCTTATGTAACATGCACAAGTTAAAAATATTTGGAATAAATGAGGGATTTATGGATGGGATGTTTAGCTATGAAGTACTAGTGAAATACTGTATAAAGTGCCTGTAGAAAGCTCTTTCTAGGGTCAAAAATGTGATTGTTTTCCCTATCCATGCTTTTAAAAGCCATTTCTAGGGTATCGATACATTCATTTCCCAACATTATTTTTAATCCTGCTTTAACCTGACCTTTCTTTGATATCTATAACAAAAGCCATAAATTACTTGCAGAATGTTAACTAATAAGTTGATTATGGAAAATCTTAAAACTGTATCCATAACTCTATCCATGACTAACATGTGAAATTGAAGAAAAGAAAAAAAAAAAAAAGTGAATGTAGAGGTACAGAAACTATAGAATGAAGTTTCTGGTGTAGGACCCTTGCCCTTTGCAACCTTCAACAGTATTCTCAACAGCACCAGTGTCATGTCAGCCATCCTTCACAGTCATGTAAATACACCTACAAGGTTGATTTGTCTACTTAGACCACTTCAAAGATGCCAACAAAAATAAACATTGTTCAAACTGCTAAGAGATGAGAACATAAACTGAAAATTACTAATAATTAAAGGTTATCCTCCTTAAGTGAAATAATAGTTTCTATTCTAAATGAAAATGTTTTCTAGTGTGTACAGTGCAGGGTTTTATGCAATATAACTAGAATGCAGAGATAAGGATGCTTTCTTTGCCAATTAGGATGTAAATCAATATGAAGAAAAATTATTTGGACAGGATTTTAGCAGTCATAGTAACACACATAAGGACAAACACGTCAATTGTAAGTCTTTGGATTACAGATTTCAAACAATAGAGGGCTCCTTCCCAGAAGCTGCATTTCTGAGCACACACAGACATCCCTCACTAATTTGTTGTCTCAGCCATGTAGAAGAGGCTCAGTGTATGCTTCTAGGTCATTATAACATTAGATAATATCACATATAAACGTTAAATGACAGTCACATAAGGACATATATGAAATACTAAGGATACTCTAGAAACTTTCTCTTGTATTTTTATTTAATTGCTTTCGACTTGTAACAATAGAAAAGTACTGGGCTGTGGAAGAACAGCACTTGCCTGAACAACAGACGATGTATCTATTATCTCACTTCCATGAAGGTCATCGACCTATGACAGTTGGAGTAGCAGAAACATTAGAAATCATGTGCAATTTAATCTTTACACAAATAAAGGAAAAGTATCACAATGCCTGAATAATGAAGAGTCTCTCAGAGAAAAAGAAAAGTCTGTCCCTGAGGATATTCTTCATTTTCTTTCCTGAACTGTTCCAATGCGTTCACACTATGAGATTCACTCACTGTGCTGACACACGTATTAATAGTATTTTGGCTGGAAGAGTGTAGATGTTCTAAAGTGATTGCAGAGTGCATCTGTGACTCAGTTCTCCTTTCATTCATTCATTACTTCTTCATGTCAATTCTGGGAGACTATTGTTCACCGAGAAACTGTCATCAGGATTGAAATTAACTGTTTTTTCTCCTTCTTCAGGCAAGAGTGTCTTTATGTTCCCTGCTTTGCAGAACATGCTATCTTATCTTTTACAAGGTTGGTGATGAAAATATTATATCAGTTTCATTTGAAAATAAACAAACATCAGGAAAACATGAAGGAGCATAGTAACAAAAGAAAGATAACCCATAAAAGCAGTTTTAAGTTACCAGTCTGTATTACTCATCTGATAATTTCAAAATCAAGCAAACAAAAACAAAGCACTTTCAAGTGCAATTCCCAGTAAGTTAATAGCTAATGAAGGACTACAACACAAGTTTATTTTCTATATTCCGAAAATGGAATGTTTATGTCTTCAAGAAAGGAAAGGGCAAAATATAATCAAGAGTCAGAAGTGGTCAGAAGTGTTTTTATTAACTGAAAATATAAGGGTATAAAAAATATTCCCAAAAAATAAGTGCTGTTATTGATAAGCTGAAAATTACTTCAATCCTCTATTGGTCTGCCTTTAAGAATGTTATTAGATGAAGATTATGAAGGGTTTGGGTTTTTTTTTTAATTTATTTATTTTATTTTAAATACCAAGCTACAGGTTTTGGAGTAATGCGGGAATGTCTAACTTCCTTTCAGAATTATTATTTTATTTTTAACTGGACCTTTCTTCTTCTTTATGTGACTTAACTTTAGCGCCATTCGCAAAAAGAACTAGAATAATATGAGCTTTATTTAAATATGTAGTCTACCATTTAAAAGGAGAAAAATATTTCAAAATTCTTTTTGTAATTAAAAGGGTGTCAAGAACTCAAAATCTGGAAATCTTTCAGGGTAATGAAATCAAAAGGTATCATGAAGGTTTTTACTTTTTAATTCAACATAAAAAAAAGTTAAAATGAAGCATTTCAACACAGCCAAAATAAACATAATTTCTATTTACAGCTGAGTCAGTGTATTTTACTGCAGTATTGTTATTCCAGAAAAACAACAGCACAACAAAAGTATTTAAGAAAATTACTATTTTTCAAAATATTACTAGATATATTATATCTCCTTCCACAGTTTATTAGACTTTTAAATTTGAGAAAGTTCTGAGTGATCTCCCACAAACACAAGCACTTTCATTGATGTTCTACTGTCTGAATGCTTGGAGAACAACCAGTTATATTCATCTAAATTAAGGTATATTAATTTTCTACTTAGTAAAGGACGTGGAGAATTTATTCTCTTTTATTCTCATGACTGTGGAATCAAGTTTTGGTATATTAAGGAAAAAGAGGGAAACTGACTATTCATTTAAAAATGATAGCAGTGTTTAGAAAGATTCTAGGTTTTGCCTGAAGTACTCCTTGAACACACCTTTAAGTGCAAGTATGTATGCACTACCTGAAATAGGTACATCCTTTTATCTAGTTGTCTGTCTCCATCAACATACTAGGACAGGGAATTATTATAATTTACAGGTTTGGCTAATTGTAATGGCACAACTGAAGCAGGAAAGAGTTGCATTAAAAAAAAAAAGAAAATCAAAAGCGTCATTTGTTCTTCCAAGATAACAAAACATTCTTCATTTATTTCCAGATAAAATACCATGAATCAAATTATGGTTGCCACTGTATTAATCCACGAAGGGATGAAAGACAGAGCTTAGAGAATTTATTCTCCTGCAGACATACAGCTATGACATGCAGAGCCCATGGCTGAGTTCACATTCTGCTGAAGAAGCTGGAGGCAATAGCAGAAGTGCCTTCTTTCTCCTTTGTGCCTGCCTTTGCCAGCAGGAAGGTACACCACGGAGAGAGCTTTGCTTAAATCCATGCTCTGCAGACAGCCCGTGCCACAAATGAGGGCACAAGGACAATGCTTTTAAAAAAACCTTCACCCTACACATTTCAATTACATCTCCAGACCTGGAATTTCTGGGGGACAGACAAAATGTTTGTATTAGCTACACAATCAATTTACTTTTCACACACACATTGTTTACCCTCTGAAGAAAGAGGAGCACTATTTTTTTTACTTCCAGATGTATATTTGTAAAGCCAAACATCCTAAACTCTTTAGCCTTCCTTAGGAAAAAAAGGTGTATTCCTCAGTTTTCCCAGCAACTCTACTGCAAGGAACACAGCTTCATCATGTAAACTAAAAGAGAAAACTAACATCAGATCAAATATGCATAGTCCAAAATTTAGAGATTAAAAAATTTCATTGGATAAAGAAGTAACCTTCGAGGTGCATTATCTTGCTTTCCTAAAGAAAACACTCCTGGTTTTGTTTCATGCAAGAAAAAAAATGTATTATAAATTAGGATGGAATGAAAAGAATGTTATGACTCTGACAGCAATACAGTAGACTGTGATGTGCTTGCCATTCTTAATAGAAATATCAAGAACATAACAGTTGAGCCTGCTCTAAATCTATAACTATGCATGTTGCCTTATTGCTTTGGCTTCATGACCTTGTCTCTCCTTGACACATCTCAGCACCCAAATCAATGATGATAGACATCAGGGTCTTATGCATTCTCCTGGGATCACACATTTTATGTAATATTTTTGATTATCTAATTACAACCTAGTCTTATATATAAAAAAATTAAGTATATTAACTTTTCTACTTCTTCATTTTCATATTTCAGTCACCTGTGATATGTATTGTATATCTGCCTCTTTATCAGCCATACTTGTACAAATTTTGATGCAGATGCTAATGAGGATATTTTAATTTCATTTTCAACAATTTTTCCCCAAGATTCTATTTGTGTCAATTCACACATTTATAGAACACAAGATAGTTTGCAATTTTGGTGTAGAAAAATACATGTTGCTGCTGTGGATTGCCAGTATGGTCATCCAAATGAAGGACCTAAAATATACAAAAGGAATAAAACAGCTTTCATTCCAACTCAACTTTGTAATTTTCTTTGTGTTTGATATATTTCTATGATTTGATTTCTAATACCTACATAGGTTTGTCATTTATTTACTGTCCAGTATAAAGTCTCCTTTACAAAATACTACAGAGATATCAAGTAGACTAACTAGTACTAAATGCAGATGCCTGGGCTAACAGGTAGGAGCAGATACAGCTCCTATGAAACAGCTGAAGCTGTTCAAAGTAATCAATTTTTTGTTAGCTTTGATTTTTTGAATTCTGGAAACACCATTTCATTCCTTTTATTTTCTCAGCACACAAATAGTGTTATATACCTGAGGCAAAGGACAATGTACCATGTAGTTAATTGTCACCTTGTCAATTATGCATGAAACAAACAAAACAATTTAATTCAGTTTGCAAGTTTACAGCAATTTAGAAAAGGTCTAAAGAATCTTTCCTATCATTGAATTGAAGACTTGTATTTTTAAATCTTTTTCTATTATATAAATACATACAAAATGTTAAATCTTAGGCTGTTTTTAGAAAAAGAAAAAATATGAAATGAACATGCAGTTAAGAGTTTGAAACACAGAATTCATATGTGATACGTGCGTAAGAACCAAGGATTACACACCTAAGTGTCTTTTCTCATTCTTTCTACATAAAAAGGAAGGAAAGCTACATAGCAGGTTGTGTATTGAAGCAGGAAACCTGGAGAGAAAATTAGGCTGTACAGTCAATAGCAAAACTTCTATAGATTTGACAGAGTCCAAAAGCTTGTCTTGGAATACAGTCAGGGTTTGACATGGCCTAAGCTTACATTTTCACATATCAAAGCAAGGATTTAGAATCATCCAGAAAGGAGAGAATCTTGGTGCTGTAACACTTATTTCACATGCTTTGGTTCACCATAATCAGAGAAAATGGCAGATGACAAATTGAGTAGCCTGGATTTAAGATGTTCCTAGTATACAGGAAACCTATTCTGTATCCCCAAAACACATGGGAAACCCACAGAAAATTTATACAACATCTGGCAGAAAATGGATGATTTTACTTCCTGATCCTCCAAATTGTTCCTAACTTAATGCTTATGAATATTCCCATTTGAGTCAATAGGATTATTTACATTCATTAAATTAAGCACATATATAACTGTTTTTCAGATAAAAGTCTTAATTACTTTTAAGGTATTGAACCATTTTTCTTCAGACTTGACTCAATGAGAGCTATAGATCAAGTCTAGCTAGAAGTTACTAGCATTATCTGGGTTTACTTATCCACCAAAGGTGTTTCTGACTAGGATATAAAAAGAAAATATTTTCACATTCCCTCATGATTAAAAGAAGTGTTTTAAAACAGTCATTTTACACATTTGTGAAGAAATAAGTGCTCAGATGAGACAGTCTTTTACAGAAAATAGGAAATGGATTACAGAAATGTATATTTCAGTAAAGATGGAAGTCATCAACTCCTTGTTTATTCTCTCATTATGCGTAACTAAATAGGACCTTATTATTTATTAAGTAGTATCCAGTTTGCATCTGAGGAAGGTGCAAGGAGGATGTTGAGATACATGACCAGGAAAAAATTACTGTTCTGATATTGACAACAAGAGGCATGAAAACAGAAGAAATGGGAACAGAATGAATTTTAAAAAATATTGGTCTTCTTAATATACATATAACAAAATAACAGGAATAGAAACCCTGACTTTTATATGCTCTCTATACTCTCTATGGTTAAGTAAACAAAAAATCAAGGCAACATTTGACTATTGTCTGAGTTGATCTTTTAAAAAAGTTGAACATTTCCACCATTGAAATTCAGTGCTGTAGCAGCATGAAAACATGAATATAAGAAGTATTATATCCAGCTTCTGAGATTACTTTAGTTAGTTCTCTTATGCAACTGTTTTTCTGCACATCTATGTCCAAATGGATCCTCAAATAGGTTTAATGACTGACTCAACTCCCAAGAGAGACTAAGACAAAACAGGCTCTTGCTTCCTATTATATTAAAAGGGCTGGTGTGATGCACACCCTCTTTGTTCTTCCCAAGAATTTAATTTTGTGGCTATTTTCTGTAAAGTGCCTTGAACATACCAGTTTCAGACCAAATGGTTTTCAAAACTCCAGCAGCTTTTCCCCCTACTTCCACAACCTATTTCTATAATGCATAAGACACAGATTGATTAATAAATGCCAAGCACTAAGCTTGAGGAAAAGAGAATTAAACTAGCAATGTGTTACTTTTCAAAGACTATAGGTATTTTAATAATTCCTGAAAGAAAAAGCTCTGTACCTCTACATTTTCCTCACTTGTACTGAGAGCCCACATCTAGGGGTTCCTGACCCCTAGTGTGATGAATAAGGCTTCTGATCATGTTCAACTCTGCATTCAGTGCAGAGGAGGGCATAAAGTCCAGCTATGAGCTTAACCCAATGAGATGTGTCTTTAAAACCCTGGACACCTCTATCAAACGACTGACTCATTGTCCACTTTTATGCATAAATTAAAATAAAGCCATGAAAGAAAATCTAACAAATTAAAGAACTGTGAATGTCAGTGGAACCCCTAAAAATTTATCTCACACAATAGGCCTCCCTAACAATAAACTAACTATATAGCATAGCACATAATTCAATTCCAGCGTTTTCTCTGTTTTATGAGAATGAATAAAAGATCTCAGGAAGTAACAGAGCTTGTAATTAATTAAATCATATCCACTTATTTCTTAAGTCTTTCTTGTATATACAACAAAAAAATCCCCTCCCTGATGAATAAAATCCTTCTGACTTTGCTGAAATCAGGTATTTACCATTTGCTTTCTGTTACCTAAATCCAGATCTAGACAAAATTAGGAGTTTTTTTCCCCCTCTCTTTTACTCAGTTCATGTTTTTAAAGTCTTTTCTGAGACTTCAGACAAAATGTGGCCTTCTCTTCAAAACCAGGAAAGATAACCTCCTTGAAGGTTTATTTTTCACAATGTGCTGAAATTAACAGATGGGAAAAAATGACAGCCCTTAACTTTTGGGAAAAGCCTTGAAAGAAAACATGGGGTAAGTCTTCTTGGTGTCCATCTGCATGTCAGTTTGCTTATGGATAAAGAGAAGAACAGTAACCTAATTCTTTCCAAAGCTTTTAAAGGCTAAACTAATCACTTAAAGTTTAAATAATAAAATATAATGCAGTAGCCCATGAGCTGACCTATTTTGGCTCCAGGCATGCATAGATATTAGGGATTTTGCTAGAGTTAGCTGAGATATAATGATGATACTTTATAGCAAAGAAAGATTTAACCCAACATGCCTTTCAGGATCTTAGCTAGACTTTCGGGTCTTATGTGAAGGAGAACATTAATCATAAAATATGAGAAACTAATACTTTAATTCCTTTTCCACCAATCCTATGGACACATGTCCCTCAGCTTATTAAACATATTTCAATCTGCTTCAGCCACATGCATGCATATTTTGTAAGTGGAGGTGTAACATGATCTCACCCTTGAAACTTTAGGTCTGTTTACACTTGCAAAAGTGATGCCGGATCAAGTTGATTTGGTCACGTTAAGCATAATTAAGAAGCTGGTATAAATAGCACAAGAATGCTCATTTGCCTTGCTCTACCTTGTGCTTTGAAGAGATATGTTACAGTCTTAATTACAATGGCTCATTTTCCCCAAGGCGCTCTGCTTTCAACAAGAGTCTGAGAGGACAGAATTTTTCTGCAGCTTGAAATGCAATAAATGCACCAAATTATCTCTTGGAACTTAACTGAGCTGAAATGGCTATCCTGCTACCCTTCACTGGGGGAAGTGGTGTGTGTAGGGAAGCAGCTGACTGGACAGCAGGAATTCCCGACAGCGCACATGGGTGAACCTGTTCTTGCATGACCTCACCAAAATGCAGGGTGGAAACATTCCCAAGCATGTCATATAATCTGAATTAGGTCTTAAGTGCAACGACACACAAAAAGTCCTCACACAAGATAAATAGGTGCATAGTTGGCAAAATTAAAAAGTCAGGGCATTTACCCATTGTTGTGAGCTCTCAGAATAACATGTACCATACAATCTTTCCAAAAGTGCAAGTTAGCAAGCGCATGGAATACCCTGAAGAGTTTTCTAAGTTTGAATTTCCTACCTATCAAGTCACAGTGGGCAAGAATTTTGTTCTTCTCCTATTGAAAAAAGCTGAATTATAGTATTTCTCCTGACTTCAGAAGACGTTTACGGGAAGTGCAGTGAGAATTCTGTCATTGTACATATGGAGATATTATTGAAAGGAATAAGCAGAGCAGTCAATGTCCACATTTCTCCCACAAACAAGAAAAGGTGGTCTCTACTTAATGCTCTGAATTTCTCTAGAAGCAGGATCAGGTTTGGTACTGGTTTCTGCACTGTCCAAAAGTGTGTGCTCACAGGCAGTTTAATAGGCCTGTGGTACACCAAACTGCACTATGCTTTTCCTTAAAAAAAAAACCAAAAACATTTTCCTGTAAAAATCCTGAGGGTACTTTAAATTGGGAGCACAGTCGAACAGTCCATGATATGCTACCATTGTCCACACTCATGTTGTGGCAAGATTTCTTAATGCTTTTCTGCTATATTTTAAGAGCAGATTTCACCCCAAAAATTCAGGATTTTCCATCTTTATTTTATTCTCATATAATTATTTTTAAAATAGCAATATAAATAACTAATGAAAAATATTTGGGAAATGAAAGAAATAAACACAAACCAAACAAAAACTCAAACACCCCAAACAAAAACAACACCCACAAACAAACAAACAAAAAAACCCAAAATAAACCCTGCACAAAAATAAAAACAAATACTGGAAAACCAAATACAGCATTAAGTTTCCATGCATTGGGATCATTTGCAAACTGAATGGTAATCTCTTATCAGCTGCTCTTACATTTTCCTCAAACACATGTGAGTATGCTATGGAACACATGGCAAATTACTAAGTCTCTTTATGATTCAGATACAGAGGTATCACAATAATAACAAAACTTTCTATCCCTGAAATAATATACTGTAAAACTGACAGAGGAGGCTTAAATATGTCTGGATAAAAAAAAAAAAGTAATATACCAGGCTTAAAATACGATATTCTACACTACTTAGGCAGCTAAAGAGGGTTTATGGAGAAGAATGATGGATGTAATTTTCTTTTGTGGAATAAAAAAGTTATAAGCAAAAGAACTGAATTTAATCTAATATCACTAAAGCTGGCCATAATCTTATGGAGCATTTGGACAGTACCTAGGGCCAAGGAGATGATCCTGAATTAGCATGGTATACAAATCAGCTTTTTTATTTTTATCAGATTATCTGCATTACTGGCTAATGCTGATGCATTCTGCAACATGCAGTAAACACTTCTAAGCATAATATTTCTGAAGTGTAAAATATCTTCAAAACAGATCTTAATTGTTTTAGCAAGATAAAGTATGCTACTTTTACATGAATAATATTATCAGAATCCCATTAAATCTCTTCATTTATTATCTCTAATGCTACTTAAAAGAGAAGTTAATAGAGTAATTCATTCTCATACCATGACCTTGGTCACTAGTACATGATGTTTCATATTCATTATGCTGAGCTAAGTGAGGGCTCTGTTATAATATCACTTAATTTATATTCTGAATAATGCTCTGGGGACAAGTTGCTCTTGTGCATTATGGTTCTATCTAAATCACAATATTTGAAGACAAGTGGAGAGAGTAGATAACTATTAAACAATATGTTTGCTAACATAAACCACTATTCCAGACTCTAAGCATGAAACCTTGGGAATTAAAACTTAAACATAACAATATTTTCCATAGTAATTTCAAACTTGTCTTCAAAAAATATAAAAAAAGAATACAATATCAGTCAGCATTTTTGTATACTCATAGGCTCTTCTAAAGAGAACTATTTATCATGCTATAAAACTTCTTCCCCTGCAACATATTTTTACCCCTCATAATTTTAAGGACTAGTAAATTATGCTTTTTTTTGCATCTCAGGTTCTCTTCAGAGCAAAGTCTAATACAGTTATCCACTCAATGAAAAGCCATTACTTGTTTCCTAATGTCCAGCTACAAAAATATAGTTTCTTTGCCTTCTACTTTCAAGATCAGTATAAATTGATGAATTAAAGGTTCAAGAAAAAATAATTTTTATAATAATAGTATGCAAAATACCCCAGCGAATCAGTAGGTTTTGCCTGAAAACTTTAATACCTGCAATCTTTAATATCATAAAATGCCCAGACTACTGAGCATTTACTGAAGTAAGCTGTTCCAGTTAAGAAAATAAAAATCCCTGCTACAAGTCTGGAAGCTCAACTTGGAACACGAAAGCTAAACTGGCATATTATCTTTTTCATTTGTATTCCAATGTCAATAGAGAACTCGCAAACCACACTACTTATAAGCCCTATCTATTTTCTTCAATGGATCAGTATGCAAATGTAGGAATTGATCCATTCAAACTAAAGCTAAGCAAATAAATTCAATATTATTTTAAAGAAAAGAGATTGAAGCTCTATTCCCTCAGATGATTTTACATAAAATCATACTAAAAAATCTTTCCACCAGCATGGGATGTAGATTAGTTTCCTGCTGAACACAGACAAAATCTGAGAATATAAAAGTTGCAACTTTGTTAAGCTGTTTTGCAAATGAAAACTGTATTTCTAACATCTCTACCAGCCTTTTTGGAGCTATAGTTGCATCTCCATCTTTTAGCTACACAAAGTGAACACAGCTTCAGAGTACAAAATTAACAATGCAGAAGTTTTTAAGTTAAGACCAATAATAGGAAATTATATCTTCCCTCCCTCACCCCATCGTAAAACAAAACAGCACCGAAATTTCCACCACTACTTAAAAACCTCTAAATTTAATTTTTCCAAATGTTGTGGTGGATTAAAAAGTCACAACACATAGTGTCTGTGCAGATCTGGGTCTCAACAATCATACTCAGGAGTGCAGAGTAATTTGTGATGGTTTAAGATGTCTCTGGCTCAGGTTCCTACCAGTTCTTCTACACGACCCCGCAGATGACGGTCCTCAGCACTAGCACTGCAATACATCAAATCCTTCAATCCACAGTTCCAAAGACACCTTAAAGCTCCTTAATCTACCAGAGAAGGCAGGTTTTGTGCCAGCACACCAAAGCATGAACACAGCTGTGGCTAAGGCACAAGTCTCCTCCATCTGCCATAAATGCTCCAGAGACAGGAATACCTAGACAGACCCAAATCTAGACTTCTAAGCCACAGTTTCATTTCCCAGAGATCACAGAAGAGTTGAACTGCTATGACATGCTCAGAGACAGTTGGCACAGTCAGCAGAACAGAGAATCCTATACTTCTGACTATTACTATGCACATACATCAGCCTGAGTGGTGTCTCATATCTCAATTTACCACACCGTGGTGGTTGTATGAATGACACTAGGAACTGCATTGGAAGTATAATGAATGATTTTGGCAGCTCTGAAGTAAAAGGTAACAGAATATGTAGGATCTGGATGTCTCTGACTGATACATTATGATGTATTACAATGCTGCTGACATGTCAAAAGACATGATTTAGTAGTCACTGGTTATTTCAATTTACTCTTTTTACGTTTTTAATTAGCAAATGAGTCCCTCATGGTCGAATGATTAATTACACAATAATTCACTGCAGTGCCTTTCTTTCCTGTTTGAGTGGAGCACACAGTATATAGAGAAACTGTTTGGAATATAGACTGACACTATAAATTATAGCAATGTGTCCACACTGCTTTAGTTAAGGTTGTATCAGCACTCCCATTAAGAACTCCTGTTTCAGGTTAGTTAAATTTAGGCAGAGTTCGTTCTCGTTTGCACACTGGCATACAGAAACTCAACCAGGGAATAAATGTGTGTACAGAAGGAGAGGTTGAAAGAAAGTAAAGGAAGCAGGCACTGGAGAGGTTGTTAAGACATGGGAGTGAGAGGGCAGGAAGCAAAGAAACAAAAAGCAGCTACCTTTTGTTCTATGTGATTCTAAGCAATAATAATACATCTTCATTTTTATTTCTTCTCACAAATAAGTCCCAAAAGATCATTGCAAGTTTCATAATTACAATTGACAGAGGTATGAAAAACCTTTTGCAATGCTACCCAAAGCCAGGGTGAGTTTTCCTTTCAAGTCCTGGACACACTGTCCTATTTGAGATATGGCACAAATACCAAATTTTCCTTAAGGCAGATACAAGACTCAATTTGAGAAGCTTTCAACATGGTGTATGGATATATAGGGGACATACATATTAATACATATATAGGTATATGGATAGTCTTCCAGTGACTAATGGTGGGGTTTACACTTTGGGTTATAAGTATGGCAAGCAGAAGCCAGCAAAAACACCATATCTAGCCAGTTTGAAGTGTAAGAGGTACCACAAGACTGGAAACTTCAGAGTTGTGGTGGTGTGACTCCAGCAGTGAGTCCTCTTTTACTTGGAAGTATTTAAAATTGATTCCTTGACTTTAAATTGATTCATTGAGCTTAGCTCAGTTGGTCAGAGCATGGTCCTATAACACCAAGGTCATGGGTTCAACCCCTGTATGGACCATACATTTAAGAGTTGGACTTGATGATCTGTATGGATTCCTTCCATCTCAGAGTATTCAGTGATTTTACTTCCAGTTGACAAAGAGCAGGAGGTCTGGTGTACACTGAGAACGTGACAGTTCCTGAAAAATCTCTCATTTGAATAAAGGTTGCTGGATGGATGCTCACAAGCTATGCAAGAACTTGGCTCATACTGTAAGGCAGAATAATCTAGTCTATCAGAAGAGATTTAATTTGGTGGGAAAAATATTCACTTTTATATCAAGACATTTAGGAAGTTGCAAACTTAGATTCTCCGCAGAGAGTTAAGGTGGCAATGGCAAGAATTCAGGGTTCATAAACTTCCTATGTCTGAATGTTTAAGGACTATCAATAGCCCTAATAGTCACTCAGCGTTATGTAATTGTAAGACAATGCTAAAGAAAATGTATGTTCACACTCTTGCCAAATGATAACAATTGATCAGAATTACAGGGCTGGACAGTTTAGATTAGACAAATTAGATTTATTGAATGGGATGGTTCTAGTAGTACAATACATGACACTAATAATTGAACGATCACACCATTCATTGGAGAAAATTATTTTGATATCAACCTTAGAATCTCACGCATATTAAATTGGTGAGAGACACGTTCCTCCATCACTGTTCATATAAAAGAAAAGGGCAAGGAAGAGAAAGCTTCCTAGAGTTATCCAGTATCCTTCATTACTATTTCCATGAGATAACACATTCATTCAGTAATACATCTTTAGGATTTATGAAGATGTCATCTTTGGAAGAATAGCAAACTCAGAAATCTAGAACAGTAATTTCCTTGAAATCACATACTTCCTCTATCCATTCCTCCAGGCCTCTACCTCTTTCTGGTCAGTGTACAGAAAATGCAGTCTTCTGAACTTAAATTCTCCTAAACTGCGCCTTGCTTGTTTATATTATGTGAAAAATATCTATAATCTCCAACTTGTTTAAAGCCACATTGCTGTAGATCTGCATCTCTGATGCCCTGGGATGCCCATTCTTTTGTGGTTACCTTCAGGCTTAAAAGGACAAATCTCTCACAGACCCAGCTGGTTCCTTCTTGTCACGTTCTTGACACCAAATAAATGGATTGAATTTTTTCACCCACTGCTGTCCTGAGCTTCCCTAAACTTTCAGAGCCTCAGATTAAAGGTGTAGATTATAAGAATGATAGAATTTGGTTTGAAAAGAACATGGAAAGTTTGAAGCCTGGAGACAGAATAGAAAGGAAAGTAAAATGAAAAATGTTGGGTGAGAATGTAGAAGGCAGGGCAATAAAGTAAACTTTCAAGACAGGGTGGTAAGACTCAATGCAACTTCAGGGGATGAAAGGTGACAAATAAATAGGAGTAGTTTCCTGCAACTCTTGAGCCTTATTTAACCTACAAAGGATCTGTCAGTTCAAATTTATAGTCATAAATGTGGATTTATAGAAATTATATATTATGGAAATAAATCATGAAACAATTTAATTTATTGTGATTTTATTTTTGTGATGGTTATATATTCTAAAGAGCAATTGGACTTTTGGCCAGCAATCTTAGCTTTATTTATAGATTGAAATAAATATACTTACTTACGTGAAGATGTTTTATGATCCCCAAAAATAATAGGAAATGTTACCTTAGGGAAAATGTGCATGCAAGCACATATAAATGGAAA
>VWZP01007646.1:0-2500 GCA_013396995.1 Dicaeum eximium | reverse complement strand
GTAAAAAAGAACAACCAAGTAAGCAGCACCAGCCTTTATTTCTGCCAATTTAGAGTGACTGTTGAATTTAACCCCTAGAGGTCTTTAAAAAAATAAAATTAAAAATCTATTACAGTCTGTTGGATGAAAAACATACATAAAATGATTAAATAATATTCCCTCATAAATGACAAGTAGCTCCTACATAGCTCATAAAGAATCAAAACCTGGATCAGGTTAGCTTTTAAACTTGAGTATAAATAGGCAGTGAAATAAATCAGCATATATATCACATGCTGCAAATTTTAATTCTTAAAAAATCAGGAGATATTCCCATCTGCTCATTACTACGGATCTCATAATTTAGAAACAACTGCATTCTGCTGTTATAGCAGAGTGCACAGGAGTGAAAGGGCTTATCTGAAGCGTTTCTTATATTCAGAAAAGCGCTATCCCTACACCCTACCCATGTAAATAAAATAAAGTATGGTGCAAAATATTTGGAATTTTCCTGTCTAAATATGGAATTGTAAGGTGCCAAGAAACCATATTCAACTCCCTACAGGACAGCTACCCAGTGCTATTCTAACTGTATACAACTAATCTGAACTGTCACACACCTGCAGCAAGACAGAAGAGAAGCTTTGTGGTGATTAGTGTTCAAGATGCAGCAGAGGCAGGCTGTCCTTTCCAGGAGAGCACAAAGAAAGGAAATAAATACATCAGCTCTCTTCCTGACTGTCAAATTATGAAAATCAGTCTTGGAATGCTCCCATACAACCTTGCTATGAAACAAGGGCAAATTTAATCCTTCATACTCAGTAGCTTGGCTGTAGTCCAGGAAGGTCCTCAGCATGAAAGCTGTAGTGGTGCCAAAGCCTGAATATCTAGGAGAGCACAAATATTAGATTGAAGGATCTATTAATACAGAAATGACTAATGCTAGCATTAGGCAGAATTTATCTGCTATTTTACTAGGGAATTGGAGTGTAATGCAATTCATATGTTTTAGAAAAAATCCTGAAGACATATCCAGATGAATGTACAGCTAGGAAAGATATCTAGTGCTATCTAGTGCGTGTGCCCATAGGTTTCCAGGCACTCCATGTGCATACCACAGGTGAACTATTATCAGCAACAATAGCGACCACATGAGCAATGAGGAGTAAAATGGTAGCAAACCCATTTTCCTTACACTCCAATTTGCTTTCTGTCAAGACTTCACATGCACGTTCTGGCACGTACAGCCCATCTCCATGCACAATGTGTGCAGGTGAATTGGACTGGTGTGCTTTTGCACAAGGCAATGGGCAGAACCCCCCTGTTAAAAACTGAGCAGTCAGCCCACCTTGTGTGCACCAACATCCAGCTGGATCTAGGCCAAGACTTTAAAGGTCTTATTCCTAGGAATTCATTCTTTAGAATTTTATCTGGAGTATGGGTGGTGTTGGTCAGTTGGATTTTGGGGGTTTGTTTCAGGGTATTTTTCATTTGGTTTGGGGATTATGGGGTTTGGAGAGGGGGAATTTGCATGAGGTTTTGACTCTGTTAACATTATTTCTTTTTCTACCTTTTGCTTCCATGCTATTATGCAAGTCCAGGACCAGCAGCAAAGTCCTTCTCTCAGCAGTCATCAGAGACAGAAATCACTGATCTCAAACTCACCAGCATTAAAAATGGTGAGAGATCTTCCAAATCTAATACAACAAATTTGTTTTCTTGTACTGTGTGTAGACACAACAAAAAATCCTCACAGGAGAGTGAATAACCTTGAACTATTCTGGAAAGTTTTCTGAAGGAGGACCCATACAGGAAAACTGCACTTCTACAACATGTACAGTAACCACATCTGATGTGAAGAGATGTATTTCCCAACACAGGCAGCTAAACCAAGGGAGTTGTTGCAGTTTTATGGCAGCTTCAATGGGAGTATGGTGGGAGGAAAAAATGAAATGGATATAGTGCATATTTTAGAGATTCCTGAACAGAATGGGAAGGGCTAATCTACCACTACATTTCCCCACCTCAACATCAGAATTAAGTCAGATTTTGCTGCCAGCTTTACTTAAGTCAGTAAGACCACTAATACAGAAATCATATCTAAAATGTATTTCTGTAGGTCTTCCCTATGACCAGGAAACATGCTGGAGGGTCACTCAGGTTTTTGACAGCTAAAGGTAACAGGGCCAACTAACCCCTGTTATCTTTCAGGGAACATTCATAAGATACCAGCTGATACTGTGATTTCCAAGTCATAAGTGCAGCTCCATTGCCAAAGCAGTCATTTCTTGCACCACTGAGACATAAGTCTTACTGGGACTAGAACATAACAAGTTTGACTGTCATGCGTGACAAATTCGTTCAAAATTTGGAAATTTCATTAAGATTAGGTATAAATATCCTGTCTCAAGACTGGCAGAGCAAATAGCCCTCAGCTAAGAACTCCATTCCACAGAACTGAAAAACTGCTAAGGATACTCCATCACTTTCACAAATGTACACTGTCTTGGTTTAAAAAGAC
>VWZP01007641.1:791257-820090 GCA_013396995.1 Dicaeum eximium | reverse complement strand
CAAGCCCAGCCTGTCCCCAGCCCCAAGCCCAGCCCATCCCCAGCCCAGGAGTGTGGCCAGTGCTGGCCATTCCATGCAAGCCCCTGCTGCTCTGGGCTCCCAGGAGTGACCAGCACAGAGCCAGCTGCCAGCCAGCACCACCGAGCCCTCCGGCACAGCCCCACGCCGCTCTGCCCTCCTTGTTCTAATTGTTATTTCAAGAAGAAACATTTATGGTAAGTATAATGATCTCAATCACAATGGGAACAGACTCCAGCTGGCAGCAAAGCAAAGCTGTGACAACACCACCGCTGCCACTCGCTCTGGCAGCTCCACACACCCACACCGTGGGCTCCAGGACGGGAATGTTCCACTGGGACTGGGATCCCTCACGCCCCTCTGCGTGTCTGTGCACACACTCCAGCCCAGCTCCCAGCACCAGGCCCTCACTTGACAGGGAAGCAGTAAAATCTGACTCCTGATAGTCAGGATTCAATAGGCAGCCTTGAAGAAAGGCACATCATTCAGGTGGATCTGCCCCAAATGGCCATTTTTAAGCAGTGGAAATAAAGAGACATCTAGAAGAGCTGGTAATTGTCCCCAGAACTCAAAACACCACTACAGCTGAGAGAAATTCAACCACAGCCACGGAATAATCACCAGCCCTAAGTCAAATTGTTATTCTCCTCCCCCTCAACATGCAGGCTAAGTGCCCCCACAAGAGCATTTACCAGAGGCTTGTGTTTGGCAAGTCAGCAAGCAGCCGTGCTCCAGCTCGACAGCTTCACTCTCCAGACGTGTTCCAAAGGTTCTCTTACTCATCCCTGGCACACACAGCCCTCCTGCCCAAGCCCAGAGCTCCAGCAGGAAAAAAACCCCTCTTCCACAGTGTGCTTCCCCACCCTAACTTCACCAGCACATCCCCTTGAAAAAGGATTTGCAGAATTTGCAAAATGCCTTTTTTCAGGTTGTTTTCCCCTCAGAGGAAAAGCAAGAACTGGCAAGGGTGGGGAGAGAGCAGGTCCTCAATCCAAATTGCTGTAATTCCGTTCCCAGCCCTGCCATCACCTCCCTCTGGGACACACAGACACATCCACAGGTCCTTCCCAGGAGGGATGTGCACACCCAGCACCTCCCAGGGCACAGGCACTCCAGCTGAGGGCTGTAATAATCCTGGCAGGAGCTCAACCAACTCCTGTCACCAGTCTGGGACAGAAGACAGAGCTGCAGAAAATGGGCTGGGACCTTCCTCACAGACAAGTTAAAGCTCATGGCTGGGCCAACTTCACTGGAACAGCTCAAGTGCTTGAATCCTGCACACACAAGCCCCAGAAAAGTGGGAATTGTTTGATATTTAGGGGGTGCGAGGGCATAACAGCAGTTCCCATCTCGCTCCTAACAGAAGTTTTATTATTTCTGTCAATGTCATCAGATTTGAGTCAAATATCCAAAGGCATATTTACATGAAATGAATGGACTGGAAAAAGAAGAATTCAAATGCTGTTTAAAATAAGCATGAGAAGTACCTGTGTAAAGATTTCAAGGCTCCATCATGACACTATCCAACGGAGACGAGGGAACAAATGTTAATCTAACACAAGATGTATGCACAGCATAAATCTCCACATTCATTGTGCAGAGACAATAACATCTTCCCACAGCTTATAACTGTATTTAAAATTCATTTATGTAAATTACAATAGCACACATATGATAAAATAGTTAAAGCAGAACGTGCCCTTTGCTCAAAACAAAAGGACTGACAAAAAAGGTATTTTTAATAGTAATAAAAAAAATCTATTTCTCGTTTAACTTAAAGTATGTGCTCTCAATCATACACTATTTATTTCCCCAATTTATTGTCAAGCCAAAGGCAACAAAATCCTGTTATGGAAGTAACAACCAAAATCACCACGTCAGGAAAAAAAAAAAAGGAAAAAAGGCATTAAGCAGGCAGTCAAGTTTGATTAATAACAGGAATGAAGGAAAAGCCTGTGATTATTTGAGTTGGGAAGAGAGACGTCCAGTACTGAAGACAGAGAGCAGAAAGAGCATTTAGAGCCTTCCCATAAGGACAGAGAGCATCTGGGCCCAGGGAAAAAAATCATTTTAAAACTAATGTATGGTTCACCTTGTGGTTAGGGCACAGGGCCCTGACACAAGCCAGGGAAGAAGAAGGGACTTTACTGTGGGAGACTTCATTCAGCTGTGTTTAAAATGGAAAATGGACAAAGCTCCAGAGATAATGCCAAGTTGTATCTGGCTCCAATGAATCTCTGAACCCTACAGTCAGTATTACCTTACAACACTCAGCAGAACTCTGGAAATAGCAGCATTACAGAATTAGAACAGGGGCACATCGGCCAGGATGCCTCAATGGGCAGGACACCAATTCCAGCCCTTCAGCCAGGAACCCTCCCGTGGCAGCCCCAGCCAAGCACAGGCCTGACTGCAACTCCTGATGGTTCTGGAGGCACTGACAGGAAGCTAAAGAACCTCAGCCAAGCCCAGGTTCTCGCTAGCCTTTCTCCCAAGCCCCATCTCTGCAGAACACACCCAGCCATGCAGCACCTTCCCTTCCTCCTGCTGCTGCTCCGAGGACAGATTGGCATGGGGCAGATTAATAATGACAATTACGCTCACCAGATGCTATGGAGACGTGTCTCTGAGTCACCAGACATGCTCAAAGACAAACACGTTTCCTGAAGTACCAGCTGAGGGAACATAATCAGAACTACAAGTACAAGAAGAGAATTAGTACAGCACAGAAGGGCAAATACTGGACCTACTTAGAACACAGTGTTATTTTTTACCAAGAGAAATTAAAACATGAAGTTAGTATTCTCACTCTCAGGGCAATGTTCAGACAATTTGCTCCCCTCTGCCCCAACCATTAAATAAACTGCAGGTTTCAAAAAATGCTCCAGTTTTGGTTCCAAGGTCTCAGCTCCCTTCTACATCCTAGCACAGAAAGTAAGCCTGGAGAAGGAGCAATCTATTTTGCAATATTTTATCATCAAACATGATTTGGATTAAAAGCAGTTTTTATGGAAGCTCTCAAGCAGCCTTATCAAATGTGACATTTCAGGCCAGATTTCTCAAAAGCACTTCACAACAGAATCCTTGAGAAGTGAGACTAATTGTTACTCTATCCATTAAACAGATAAGAAACTGAGGCATGGAGATCCTCGTCTGCAAAATACCCACAGACAGAGACAGGACTACTCAGAAAAAGAATTTTAAAAGAATAAAAGAAATCCAAGATTTTCTTTCAATGGAGCCACCACATCAACCAACACAGAGGTTGCTTTCAGTTTAGTTTTCTTTTTCTTAGTAATTCTACTTATTTTGGAAAAATAATTACCGTAACTCATTTTACAGAACTGCAAAGCAGCTGTCTGGGGCTTTTCTTCCTACTACACCTTAATTCACAGACAACTCACTCTCCACCAACACTGAGCACAGCACACCAAACCCTCTACCAGGTGGCTGCAGCTCCTCAGGGTTATGTGGAACCACATCCTGTTCCCTTCCTGACCTCAGGACGCTCCTGCTTCGCCCCACGCTTCCCCCAGCAGCTCCTGACAACAAACACCTTTTCAAACCCACAACTGCGACCCCTGGATAATAATAATAATAATAATAAATAACTGTGACAGACTGGAGCGCTGGAGCAGAGCAAACGGACCACAAAGACTTACAGCAGAGCTGCTGGCCTCCATCCCAGCGGCCAGGGAGAAAAAGGTCAAGTAGATGTTTGATTTGTGCTCCCAGATACCAAGCCCAGCACGCACCCACCCCAGTGGTGCCCAGGGACACCCCTCACACTCCCCAAGTCGCTGAACAGCAGCTGCTTCAGAGCAGAGGAACTCCAGTACTGAAGGAGAAAACCACACCAAACTCACTCCTCTGCCCCCAGAAGCGCTGGGAGAGGTTTGTTTAGCACAGTGTGCAGCAGGATACATGTGCCCACATGAATGCCTGAATTAGAAAAAATTAAGCATTCATATGCATACCCATCTATTCTTAATGCCTCTTCCTTCCCTGATTACATGTTCCAAATGAAGGCAACAGAGGGAAGAAAAACTTAGAGAAAAATTAATCAATCAGCTACTTGAGCCTTTTACGCTTTCACAAATAATCAAGTAATGGTGGCAAAGTATCGTAGAGCATCTCCCCCATTATGCTAGGGTGGGGATTGAGCTCAGCATGGTGATGAGCTGAGGGAGCAGCACTGCAGGGCAGGTACCAGCCCTGCTCCAGGGAAATTACAGCAGCAGGGAGCAGAGGAGCAGCCCCCAGCCAGCTGAAGGTGCATTTCTATACACACACACATACACACGCTGCAATTCTGATTTGGAAAAAGGAGCAGAGGGGATAAAAATCCCAGAAAAGTAAATACACACATAAGGTAGCCCAGAGTGCTGCCTGTGCTCACCTGTGTGATGGAGAGGGACTTTTTATATGGGCAGACAGGGACAGGACAAGGGGCAGTGGCTTCACACTGACAGAAGGCAGGGTTAGATGGGATATTGGAAAGAAACTCTTCCCTGTGAGGGTGGGGACACCCTGGCACAGGCTGCCCACAGAAGCTGTGGCTGCCCCATCCCCGGAAATGTTCCAGGCAAGGCTGGACAGGGTCCTGAGAAACCTGATGTAGCAAGTGGCATCCCTGCCCACAGCAGAGGGCTGGAACTGGGTGATCTTGAATAATGCCCCTTCCATCCCAAGCCTTTTCAGGATTCTGTGACGTACAAACTCTTCTACATGAGTTCCCACAGCTCCCTTTTCCCAGCTGAGATGGGGCATGAACAGGAGACAACTCACTAGCAAGCAGAGGGCTCCAGGGAACCATGACTTCGTGTTTGTTATGAGCTCCCATCCCCAGGGTGAGATCCCACACCACCCAAGCCTCCAGCTCTGCACAGCACCCCTCAGCTGGCCAAGAAAATAATGAGCTACATATGCTGGTTCCTGGGAGCTGCTGCTCCATGGTGAGGCAGAAATGGGACAACTTCCATCAGGACATTAAACTGGACTTTGTCATGGCATAAGTTGACTTAAAGTGGTTTAATGGTTATGGAAAAATACTCCCTCCCTCAAACATACGAGGCTGATCAGACCAATAGAACTGTGCTTGTAATGCTGCTTATTTCACTTAAAGCCTTATTACAGCACCACAGTGCTGATTGGCTTTAGAGAGGGATGTCTTTACAGCATTTAAAAGGTCTTGTGTTTAATTAAATTAGCTGCACCTGTATATATTATGTGCAATAAATCAACTATAATTTGCTACCGTAGGCAGCTATTACTCTTTCCTGTGTTATTTATTGCTCAGCACCATTAGGGTGAAGGCTCTTCTAGGATACACTAAGAAATGGCAGTTTAGGGATCAAAAGCTATAACTCATTTTGTTTTCCCTCTCCCTTTTCAAGTGGTGTCAATCACATTTCTTGTACACTTGAACAAACACGAATACGTAAGAGATTCTGGCACCCATTAGGTGTGTGTTCATACATATATTTATAGATAAAATAAAATTAATGTTCCCCACACATCTTGGTCTTGACTTTCATCTGCACAGATCTACCAGCAAAATGACACAGCCCAAAAAGCACGTAAATAAAAATAAATAAATAAAATTAAAGAAACAAAATAAAACAATAGTACTGGATTCTTGCTCCTTGATGCCACACACCATCTCTGAATACAATTTAGAGACCTACTCACCCAGGGATCACAGACTGCAATCCACCCCTGTGGCAAACAGCAGCAGTGACTGTATTACCAGCACTTTGTGATTTATTTTGGGCTTTTTTAGCCATTCAGACACGCTACTGGATTTTGCACAGTTTGGCTCACAGTCAAGATCATGATGGCATTATCAGTTCTGCTCCATGGTTTACTCACAGGAAGAGTTCAGGAAGCACCAGCTAGTGGTGTGTAAGGTGGCAAGGGGAATGTTTGCTGAGGTTTCCAAAGAGACTGAATAGATCTATCCTGCCCCCCTCAGCTACCCCCTGCCTCCCTCCCAGCAAAAAAATCATTTAAAGTAATAAAATTAAATCAAAGAAAGGGAGGAAAACACTCCAGGAGCTCAGAATCCTGCCTTGGTCCAGCATGCTCCCAAAGCAGCCACACAGAGCAGTCTGGGTACTGCACTCTGCTCTTCAGGGCTTTATTATTCATTTTTTAAACAGCTGCTACAACACACTGATGGTCACAATGCATTAAATATCTTCCCTGCAATATTTTTCAGTTATTTAATTGGAAGAATGTCAAGCAGGAGCTCATGTAAGGGAAGCTGTCCCAGGGAATGCAGAAGTAATCCAAGAGCTTGATGTTGCTGCTCAACCATGTCCTCTTTAACCACACCTATTCTGTGATTTCTGTTTGAGTCCTACACTCAGATCTGAAATAGCAGCTCAGTTCCTTCTCCCCTCTGCATAGATTTTAATTACATTATTCTTTTAAATACTAAACAAACAACCAGTGTTAGGGCTTTCAGAGAAACACCAGCCATCAGGGACCCACACAGAATTAGCACCAATCCTAGCAGGAGTGGAGAATATCTGCAGAGGCACCTACTTAGGGATGAGGGGAAAAAGTACTGGTATTCTGAAACACACCACTCTTCAGCATCCAAAAATCACTATTGGTCTGTCTCCACAGAATTGCTGATCTTTACTACATCCAAGTGATCAGAGAAAAACAGTGAGGAGCTTGAACTCTGTTTACAAAAGATAAAAACTCAATACAGAAACAAACCCAGCTCATTTAGACATGAACAAACTAAACTTGAAAAAAAGTCAGTCCAGCTGACAAATCTGTGCTGGCAAAGAGTAGGAGCCCATCCAGGTGAAGCCAGAGCCTGTGGTCTCTGCTGTCTCATCTTCCCCATCACCTTCATCACCACTGTCCTGGTCTGCTCTGACCAGGCTCTGCTCTCCCAGGCCTCACCAGCTTTGTTGATGAAGGAGAAGAGCCAAATCCATGCAGGCTATGGCCCTGGACAGTCCTCCTGCCTCCCTCCCTACAACACTTTTTGAACAAAACCCCTGGAAGTAGCAATGAAACCACATGGGAATGGCTCCAGGCTGGTGGGGCAGCAGGAAGCCCAGGCAGGGGATGCCTTGGAGGGCAGAGCACTGAACTCTGAGGCACGCACAGCACACAGAGCCAGGCAGAGGGAACGCTACAGTAAGAGAACTATTAATAAAAATTAAAAGGACATTCAGGAGTATTACGAGCCAGATTGGGAGCTGGCACTGGATGGGGCTCAGGGAGGCCTGACATTAAACCCAAAAGAGATTATGTAACCTAAGCTGTCCAGTGATCATCTGTCCCTCTGGTGTGGCTTTAAAGCGGCAGCAGGGCTGGCACCGGCTCCAGCAGCCACCCAGGCTGGGGCCACTCACTCGGTGTCCCCGTGACCCCTGTGGGCACTGCCACCCCCCTGTGGGCACCCCCAGCACACTCCCCAGCATTTCCTCCCTCCCACACACGAGCCTGGAGCACAGAGCAGGGCTGAGGACACGATCCCTGCTGCAGATCCCTGGGCACAGCAAAGCTGGGTCTGCACCTCTGAGGCACACACTGCCCTGCACACAGCAGCAGCTCCCACCAGATGGACAGCAGCAAAAACCCTCCTGATTTTGTCCAAACACTTCAGCCAAGGCAGTATGCTCCAGTTCCTGATCTGCCAAGCAGATCTCTGGATCCAGCCAGAGCATGAAGAAGGCCTGATGTGCAAAGGGTGGCTAGCTCAGGTGGACATGGAGAGAACACAGCCAGCCTGCCATGCCCACAGGCCAGGACGCCTGGGAGAAGCCACCAGAGCAGCAGCCTCCTGTCCTCAACCCTCCTCCTGACTGTGCTAACCATGGGACACAAGTTTTCATCAGCCCCTGCTTCTTTTTAAACACTCTGCAAGGTCTACAGCTCACAGAAATACCCCCTAGCTGAACACTGAGGGGGAGGAAGCACATTAAAAAAAAAAAACACAGCCAAACAAACAAAAACAAGCAACTACCACATATGTACAGAACAATTTCAGGAGGCTGATGTCAACAGACACTGCCCAGGACTGCACTAACCGAGGTGGACAATCAAAGCTGTGCCACCACAGCTCTCTGAACATGCCTTTGCCCAGCTCTGACCTGCACAGCTCATTTTGGCCAGAAAGGTCAGGGGTATCACAGCTCCCCATTCATCAGTGCTGAACACCATAACTCTGTCACCTCCCAGAAGGAGCCAGCGCTCCCAGCCCACTTTGCTGTTACGTCAAAGGCTGGGAGATGCTGCCTGAATCCTGGCAGAATGGCAGGAAACAAAAGTGGCCTCAGCGTGAGCAGGGACTTGATTATCTGCAATTAGTGAATCGATGATTCTTCAAGATGCTGATTTAGGCCAGCACTTCTTATTAGCAACAGTCAAGGAAAGCACAAGGGCAAATTGCATCAGAGCCAAGCCCAGCTCCCAAATACTGTTTCATTTAGAAATTAATACATAACCCTGCAGGAACTCAGATACACACACACACCAGCATTGCTTCCATGAGGCACATGCTGAATCCAACCAAGTCCCCACCACCATGGAAACGAGCCATGTTATCATTTTGCTCCAAATACACAGGTGTCTCAGCCAGCCAGATGTTAACAGCCCACACTCATTTTAGTGACTTTGCTGGGGTCACAGGCCTGCACCCTCACTGCAGGTGGAAGAGCCTAGTGAAGTCCCTGGGAAGGCACCCACAGGGTTTGGATGAGGCCCTTCTGTTTTTAAATACTTGATCTAATTTTGTCTTGTAACATTACACAAGAACACAGCTGTATATTTAGTCTCAGAGTTAAACCATTAATTTGCAACTTACAATTTAGTAATACTCCCCATTAATAATGCCATTACATGGGTTATGTTCACTTTCTATCTGAAAGTTTAAACACAACAGGTCTCACTCAAACAGCTTGAAATTAAACCACTGCACCCATTTGAGATCAGTCACCAAGACAGGTATGGTATAAAATATACAACAGCAGACAGCTTCAATATACATTTTACTTTCATTTGTCTGAGATGTTTGTGCCAAGAATCCACTTGAGCCTGCTCTTCACTCGATTAGGGAGAAAAATTTGTTTTTAAAATGATTAAAACATAACACTTGCCCAGTGTCATGTCCCCTCCAATAATCTTCAATTTGTGGGACTGTCTTTGAAACTGTAGCAGAGCAGTTTTACCACTCACAGCATGTATTTTTGATTTAGTAATCCCTACACTTCCAGAGGGGTTACTGGAAGGAAAAAAAAAATACCATTAACCCATTGATTTTAAAAAGAAAACCAACAAAAAAGCCCAATATTTAGCTATTTTAAGTGAGAATCAGACAGGCTTGAACCCTAAAGAGGAATTATGATTTATGCACTAAAAATATTTTAAAAAGAGAAAGTTAAAAAGGCCAAGTGGGATTCCAACACCATTCCTTCAGCAGTGCACGAACACCTCAGGACACTGTGGCAATGCTCAGAGCAGACCCAATGGACACTGCTGAGCTCAGAGGTGCTGAATTGTGCTTTTATGGAGACAAAAGGATGGGCCCTTGCCTTCCTTCCCTCTACAAACCCAGATAAATTCCAGCCCCGATGTACAGGAAATTAAAACAGAATAATAGACTAAGAAAAATGCTTCCAGCAGGGAAGGAAACCCCAACCCAGTGCTTGTGACCTGCAAAGAGTTAAAGCCTCAGCCCCAGCCAGCCCTGCTGATCTTAGTGCAGCTGCTACCTGCAGCCACGGCCCCTCAGTAGCAACACACAAGGGGAAAGTGCAATTTTGAGCTTCTCTTTTCATCTCTATGGTGACAAAAAGCTCTGCAGAGGGAAATCAGGGTGCCTTCCACTCAAAAGGTTTCTCATTTTCAATGACTGCCTTTCACAATATTTTAATTAAATCTCTGGTGGGGAAGCTTTAAAGAAAAAAAAAATTCAGATTGTGGGGCTCATTTACAACAAAAGAGAAAAAAAGGGGGCAAAATTTATTTTAAGCATTTTTAAAACAGAAAAGATTCTCCGGTTGAAGACTTAAGAATAAATCTACCAGCTGCAAAGTTTTACAAAACCAGCACGTGAAGAGGCCAGGAAGTCTTTCTGTAACCAAAACATTTTCTTGCATGTAACATGTGTCTGGAATTTTAGGAGAGGCTGAAGGACCAGAGAGCAGCAGTCCCTTCCCAGGGGATTGGGGAGCAGCCCCTGTGCCCCCTGCAGCACAGCCACCCTGGCAGCCCGCTCGGGGACAGCGAGGCCGTGCTGCTTATCCTGTTTTTACAAGTCTCAGCCGACTGCTACCAACAAAACACAGCGACACCCAGGAGCTGAGGAAGGGCCAGGTCCACCCCACAAACCCCCAGCTCCCACTGCCTCCCACTAAAGACATTTCTCAGCAGAGCCTGCTCCCAGCAGGACAGCCCAGCCACCACGGCGTGCCCAGGTGAGCCCATCCTTTCTCCTTCTCCCCAGCAGAGCTGCAGACCCTGCCACGGGCAGCCTGCACCCCGAGGTGCAGCAGGTGAGTGCTGCCCAGCTCCACAGAACAGCCTTCTGCCACAGATTTTTCCATCTGGGAAAAGCCCATCTCGTGGCAAAGGGCTGGAACCACCAAAGGGGCACTCTTTGGGGAGTTGGTATCAAAACCACAGAGCACGTGCAGAGGAGCAGCACGAGGCTGAGCACAGGAAGATCAGGAGCAGGTACCTGTGCAGCCCTACCCAAGAAGTCCCACAGACACAGCCCTTGCCCAGGATGCCCATCTCACTCCAAGGCAGCAGCATTCAGCTGGGGAGTGTGGGGAAATGATGACTCTGCAATTAGAGCCTCCACACGGTGCCAAGAGATTCAAGTGTGTTAATAAACGTAAAGCTCTGGACAAAGCACTCTGCCTCTCATCCAAGCTCTGTTGTATAATGTGGGAATAATACCCCTACTTCATCTAGTATAATTGCCAAAATAACATATTCCTACTGCAGGGTATGGTGAACTCCTTTGAAAGCAGCCCTGTGACAGCACAGAGTTTTCAAGTATCTTGAACAACAGGACAAGTGCATTGTTAATTTTTTAAAGTTAAGAAAATACTGAAGTAAAAAGTATAACCAGACACGGGAAAAGACATATTCTGATCCTCTTTTTAAAATAAAAATGGAGGCACAGGGAGCTGCAGTGACACCCGAGCCTGGATCCCCCAAATCCCAGAGTGGTGCCTTTGTCACTGTGCTCAATGGAGAGCACAAGGGATTCAGCCAGGCTGGCCACTTATCCAGCATTCCCCCGCTGGCTGGAAATTGCTATTCCAGGAGCTATCAAATCTTTAACGACTTCTGGACTAGTCTGCATTTGATTTCAGGGCAAAGGCCATGCCCAGAGGGAGACCCCGTGAGGAACTCCTCCCTCCAGCTCTCAGGTCGTTCTTAAGGCCATCTGAAAGAGGACAACAAAATGGTTTACTGCTCACACAGGCTAAATATCAAGAGCTCTAAAATGAAATACAACCTCTTTTCAAAGCCACCAACATGTTCTTGAAAATAAAACACTGGTCAGGAGTGGGATCATTCAGGACCAAAGGTTTCTTTTAAACTGATGAAAACAGAACTGCCTATTTTTCATGTATATTATTAATTTTTCTAAAATCATAATCATTGCTGAAAGTCCAGCTACCTCTGTATGCAAAACCCTTTCCACATACATATTTTCCTGGGGGAAAAAAGGCTTATCCCCACAAAGGAGTATGAAATAAATTGCTTTACTGAAGGTTAATAATATCCTGTCGCCGTGGTAAAAGACTCAATTACAAAACCTTCAGAAGAGCTCCCAAGGAACTCATCTGCCTGCAGTGACAGAGGCTTAAATAGCCAAAATACACAGAAAGGCTAAGCACTTCCCAAAAGAGAGGAAAAGGGGAAAAAGATGGGGGGGGTTTAAGTAAAAAACCCGGAAATTGGACACTCAAGGTTATTAAAAAAAAAACCCAAACACACACAACCACAGTTCCTCTCTGCACACACAATTCTCTATAATCTCAGCAAGAATTATGGCCTAGGGAGACCAACACTAATTTTAGTATCAGATTTATTATGCAGCAGGGAGCAGGAATCAGTCAGGCCCGTCTCTCGGTCCTAATGGGCAGAACTGGCTCACGCTCCAGGAAGGCTCTGCTGAAGAATAGCTCGGGCCTGGTGAAAAACAAAGCCCCTGGGGCTCCCCGAAGCACAAACACGCTGCGTTTCTTAGGAGCCACAATAAAACACAACGATACTCCTCGTTTCTGCAGCACCACAGAGCCCAAAGCCCAGCACTGCCGGCACAGCCGCCCCGGGCACGGGAGGGCTGCGGAGCATGGCTGGGACCTGGCCAGGAGTGTCCCTGCTGCCGGGGCATGGCCAGGAGTGTCCCTGCTGCCCGGGCATGGCCAGGAGTGTCCCTGCTGCCGGGGCATGGCTGGGACCTGGCCAGGAGTGTCCCTGCTGCCGGGGCATGGCCAGGAGTGTCCCTGCTGCCTGGGCACGGCCAGGAGTGTCCCTGCTGCCCGGGCATGGCCAGGAATCTGGGAGTGTCCCTGCTGCCCGGGCATGGCCAGCAACCCAGGATCCAGGAACCAAATCCTGCCTCCCCTCTCCATGCCCACAGCAGAACCCCAGCTCCCCAGCACACCCCAGCTCGGGATGCAGCACTGCTGTGCACTCACACTCACAGACCTTCCCCCAGAAAGGCACCAGCAGCTCCGTGTTCCCTGTTTCTCACCCCATACCACTGGAGCTCACCACAAGACTGAAGCTCCAGGCAGATGTCACACGGATATCATGTTCAGTCAGTTCTTCTGGGCTCTCACCCCTCCATCTTGAACACTTTATAGCCTTCCCCTGCATCTGCTTGTGCCCTGCTCAGATTCAGAGCACCATTTGCACCATTCTTCAGATGCTTCAACTGCCCAGTGAAGCCGAGCCTATCCTAAACAACTGTTTCTAATAAGCCAGTACCAGTTACAAAAGCCTTTTGCAGAGGGTTTCATGACTGACTCATGCCCATCTCCACTGATGCAGCACCCAGCCCATTTCCACACACAGCTTTATGACCTCGTGGGGACTGCAGTTCCTCAGCCAGCACTGCCCACAGCACCTCAGCCCCCCTAACACTGCATGTCCCCTCCTCCCCAGCAGCTGGGAACACACAGCCCAGCAGGTGCAGCCCCAGCACAATCAGGTTTGCAATAACCCTTCTCCAAGGCACCAGCAATTCCCTGTTTCAAGTACTGTAGAACACGTGAGCAGCACTTCTGTTCTGCACATCCATAAAACAAGGGTGATGACAATCACTTACCTCATCTCTGCGTGATAACAACAAGGGCCACATTTAAACTAGTTTAAGTCATTTCAGCACACAAGCCTTTCTGTGAAAGTAGGATGCTGATGTCTCCAGGAATGTACATTCCACAGACTATCAACTAACATTCTGAATAAAACTTTTCCAAGAATCAGTTTTTCACTCACAGCTCACTCAGCTCAAACCAGAAACTTTCAAACCATCCCTATCTCACTTTACTTTCACATAGTGGACAGGCAAGCATGCACCCCAAAAACTGCACTCCCTATTCTTTGTCTGTCTAGGCACTTTGCTAGCAGATTTCTGGTTTTGCTTATAAAATGCCCTTAGAGCGTATTAAGCAAATTAGAAGCTTTGCTTTGAGCTGCTCTAACAGAAGTTAGTGGATAACTCCTGCTAACTAACAGAAACAAAGACAATCATCACTAAGAAATGAAGAAAAATACATCAAAAACATGCATGATCAGCTCTGTTTTTAACCTGGTCCTAATTCAGTGCAAGAGTAAATAAAAAAGCAGGCTTACAAGTTTTGGATTCCCCTGCATCCATTTTCCTCCTTTAAAATAGCTGTCTTTTGACTCAAAATTTCAGAAAATAAAGGCAAAAAAGCATAACCAGTCTCCCATCTAACAAGTGCCTCCCCTACCCCAAAAACCAGCCCCAAAATGTTACTTTCTTACCTCTCCAAGCAGCCCCGGACCACGCTGGAGTTCGTGAGGAGCCCACAGCAGTTATGGCTCCTCCTCCACTGAGGAGCTTCCCTCAGAGCAGGTGACTGCAATCAAACTGGGGGCCTGCTAATTGGTTTCAGGTGAGGGACACGCCTGCCTAATCAGCATCACAGCAGGGAAGCAACGGACAGGAGAGCCCAGCAGAACCCCAGCCCTGGCCTTGACCAGGTTAACTCAAATCACCTGTGCCAGGCTCGGGGGACAGGAGAGCCCAGCAGAACCCCAGCCCTGGCCTTGACCAGGTTAACTCAAATCACCTGTGCCAGGCTCGGGGGACAGGAGAGCCCAGCAGAACCCCAGCCCTGGCCTTGACCAGGTTAACTCAAATCACCTGTGCCAGGCTCGGGGGACAGGAGAGCCCAGCAGAACCCCAGCCCTGGCCTTGACCAGGTTAACTCAAATCACCTGTGCCAGTCTGGGGCTCACCAATCAGTGCAAAACCCAGACTCTGCACACGCTGCTCCTGCTTCAGCTGCCCAAGCACCAAATCACCTCTTCCTCCCTCTGCCTCTTCACAGCCCAGAGCACATTTTCACCTGCATAACCAACACCAATAATCAGCCAAGAAATTCAGGACTTGCTCTCTGATCTCTGTTCCACCTCAACGGTGCTTGGCAGCATCCGTTTGTCTGCCCTGATCCAACAATCTCCAGTTCCCAGGAATGCAAGACAAACAGGTGCTGCTGCCCTTCTCTCAGCTGGAGCCAATTCAGAGCATTTCAAGGAAACACACCAAGGCACTCTTCAACGATGAAGGGCTGCACCTGCCCAAGACCTCTAAGAACATTAAGAAGCAGCAAAATTTCATCTGACCATGTCCATGTAAGAAGTTTACCCTGTCTCTGCATTCCTTCAGCTGCAACCAGGATGAAATAAGATTCATGAGTAAGGTGTTCTGCAACAATACTTGTCCTCTCCTACCTGCTTCTCTCCCTATCACTTTCAAATGAATTGACTCTTTATGTTACTTTCCACACACTGCAAGAGATCAGGATTACACAGCACCAGCTGAATAATGTTCTGCTCACACTATCATCAGCTTCATGCGTTCAGATGACAGTGATGGGAACTATAAAAGCACGAAGACAGATAATCACTGCTTATGTCTGCAATTATAGTTCCAATAAAGCTTCTTCATGGCTCTTTAGCACTAAGGCTTTTGGACTAGTAACTGAATTGTTTTAATATTTTTCCTATTCCATATTTTGTTCTTTTCCTATTGCATACACGTGATTAATCGAGAGAGAAGACAAATGCCTCTACTAAAATATCCACTCGAAATACCTACCAAAAGAGGTCCAAAAATCTAAACTGAATTCTTATGACTACCACAAAATCAAAGCCATGCTCACAAAACTTTGGGGGAATCATAACTGCGGAAGACTTTCAACTATCATTATATTTGATCAGGAAGATTAATGACATAGTGAATGTGACCAGATGAAGAAGGGAGAGGGGAAAAAATAAAAATGACAGAGGATGATGACAATTCCCTCCTCATACAGAAATTGCCAGGCATGTCACACAGAAGCTGCTGCTTCCATGCCAGTTCCTGGGATGAGCTGGGGCAGGAGTTTAGAGCACAAGAGGTGCTGTGGCAGGGGTCCCAGGTGGGCTGGGGCAGGAAATGCCCCCAGGCAGGCATAGGGGGGACAGAGGCTCACCATGCTGGGGCAGCCTGTCCCCAGAGCTCTGTCAGGACACCATCCCTGTCTGCACAGCACCCAGGCACCAGGCAGCCATCCCTGCCAGCTCCTCTGATGGGCACCCAGAGCGGAGCAGGCACGGCCGTGCGGCACAAAGGAGCCGGCCAGCTCCCAGAGGAGCCAGCCAGCTCCCAGAGGAGCCAGCCTCGGGGGCGGAGGAGCATCTGGCATGGCTGTGGGGAAGAGCAGCCAAGGCTTATCTGGAGGCAGAGGCCTCCAGGACACCTGCAGTTCAGCATGCTTCCCCTCTCCTCCCCTTACTGAGAGCAGCCCTCTGAGCCCACAACAATCCTCTGCCAGGCTCTCCCCCTTGTTCCCAGCAGTGTCCCAGCCCCCACGCTGGTTTGTAGCCAGGAGACTGGCAGGAGCCATAATTCACACCACCAAGCACCTTTCACAGGCTGCAGCCTGGCATCCTTATCTTGCTTCCCCTCTCCGGAGCTCGGAAGCGCTGGCGTAGGAAGGGAACCTCAGCAGTTACAGCCTCTGCCATGAACCAGAGCCCTGCCACTCCAGTCAGGGCCTCCCTGACAAATGTTACACTCAAAAGTCGTTAAAAACAACAAAAAACACCAGTTTAACCCCTCAAGGACAAGTCACATGAAGAGCTAGCAGCGTACAATGCTGCTCTGCCTCCCACACTTCCTCCCCAGCGCCCAGGGATGCTGCCAACATCCCCTGCAGACAGAGGCAGCCGTTTACTGCGGCATCCAACCAGGCTGTCAGGAAGTGACTGTGCCCTCTGCCACACTGAGATCTTTGGATAATCCCCTGTTGCCCTTTTTTCTCTGAGCCTTCACCCCCAGGCTCAATGGCAGCACCAGTACCAGGCCCACTTGGGCCTTAGTTGGGTTCCTACACGCTATGCCAAGACCACCAGAGTCTGACTGACTCTGCTTCCTCAGCTCTCAACAGAGGGACAAACCCAGACAACAGTGGGCCTGGGACATTTTCATAGCAGGTTTTATGAGGGCTTTTTTCCACCAGGCAGTGTTTGAAGAGGGTACAATTAAATGTTTGGTGTGTATTCAGCAGGCCACCTGTCCAGGGCTGGAGTCTCAGAGCTGACCTACAGAAAGTGACTGGGGAGGAAGATGAGCTGTGTGGTGCAGATCAATTAAAACAACCCCAAGCACTTTACAGCAGAGACTTTTTGAGGAGAGGGAGCTCCTGCTGCAAGAAGCCAACAGTTTTTGCTGTAGTGGTCTCAGGGCTCGCTCAGTACTCACAGGAGAGACCTCTTAGGGATCCTGAGGACAGGGCAGAGCACAAGACCTGACACCACCCAACACAAAGGCTGGTAGCAGCCCCAGACCAAAAAGGTGGGGCAATACCCCCATCCTCAGAAAATTCTATTGTATTTCCCATCTCAGCATTGCCTTTGGATTTCTTTTCAATGTTTTCTATTCCTTCCCACAATTCATTGAACACAACACGCTGCTATAGGCTCTGCAGGCCTGCCAAATACAACAGTAGAAGTAGGCGAATTTCACCAGCAAAGAAACATCTTTACACTCATTTACAGCACTTTGCAAACCTTTGGCAAAAGGATAAATGCTCTGTGCATGTATGGAGCCCTGCACACAGCTCGGGCTCAGAGCAGGAATCACACCAACACAGCTCTGAACATAAACTACTGATAACACAGCCAAAAGGAGAACGAACCAGAGTTTCACTCCTTCAGCAAGCACTAAAGAATGCCTGGCAACATCTTCAGCAACACCTTCTTCCAGCAGTGCAACAAATACCAAACCTGCCAGTGCTGAGGGCTTGTAGCTGGCAAGCTTTTGCCATAAACCAGGCCCCTGACTCGAGCAACATCTCCCAGCCCAGCGGGATTCACAGACTTAGGACAAATGCCCAGCTCCTTGCAACCTCTTTTCACACCACACCACATTACCCTTCGGGAAGATTCCTGAACAGTGTTTATGCAGCAATTGGTTAAAGCCTCCCCAGACTCTCTAGCCAGCAGGCATTCTTTTGACAGCAGCACTCAAGAAGCTGAAAGTCTTGTTGGCACTTCACAGTCCCTATTTTAAATAAAGCCAAACTCCAAAATACTTCTTCACCCTGTGCTCCTCACCTTCTCTTTGATGCAAAACTGACCCACAGAACGATGTAAAGATGAGCTCAGAGTCAGGAATACTAAACACTGATTAAAACAGCAGAGCACAGGTTTGGGAGCACTACAGAGGAATTCTGTGCCCTCTGGGCCATGCCAGCACTCCCAGGGACCCAGCCCTGAGCCAGGAGGACTGGAGCTGCACCAGGACCTGTCTTCAGCCAAGGAGCCCTGCTCAGCCCCATCTCAGAGTTGTGTGGCACACACGAAGGAAAATAAAACCAGGGCACTTACCAGCTTCAAACCCTGGGAACTACTTAATTCACCAGATATTAGTTTCTCTCCCCCACCCCACCATTTTTCCCTCCCACCTGCCAGGCCACCTCATTACTGTCACTCTGCATCAGTTCTTGCTACAGTACTTTTCTTGGACCTTTGCCCCTTCAGTCAGCTTGAAACCTCTTCCCCATTGTACATCAGAGTCAATGGGAAATTAATGCAAGGCTTTGCTGGGGGAGGGCAGGGCAGAGGCAACAGCGCTTTCTGTTGCTGTCAATACTTCTTTTCCTTCACCCTTCCTGCCACCTACACTTCACCAACATATTAAGGAGCCTTGTCTGCATTTCACTGTGCTCGCTGAGGTCTCTGGGACTATTCCTCATGTGCAGAATTGCATAAGCCTTAGCAGGGTCCTTCTTTATAATACAAAGTTGCCAGAGTACAATCTTAATTTAAGCCTACTCAGTCACAACAATACACCCAGCTGCAGATGTCCCAGCACAGGGAATGACTGAGCAGTGGAGAACAACTTCCCAACATTCCTCAGATTTTCTCTGCACTCAAAAAATAGAAGAAATACTTCCAGCAGGAGAGTAGTAAAATGCCAAAGTTTAGAAGTAACTTATTAATACCGCATGCTGATCTGACTACAAAGTTTCACAGTAACTTTCAAATTACTCAGCAAATCACAATTTCTACAGCAATAATATCATAAAAATCATAGGCCACGTTGAACACTACTCAAATAGTTTACAGAATTATTCCAGTGACTAAGGCAAACAGAATGTGTGATTTCAGGACTAGAGACTAAATTAAGCTTCAATAATGATTTTTTTTTTAAGTCTGATGCTACACTGACCTTGTACTCAGTTTTTTGAGGAAACAGCAGATTAGTATTTTCTTGTGAGTGAGATCCTCTGGAGGAAGGGGGAGTACGAGAGATGAAACCACCTGTCCAAAGGAGAAGTGATGGAACTGACCATATACAAAGTACTGTCAAATACACAAAGTAATCTTTTAATCTTTTTCTGCTACGGGCTTGACAGTTCAACAAAGCATTTAATAATGTGCCCTGAGCCCATGCTGATTCAGCAAAGCACTTACCCACATGCTTATGCCAACTTAAGTATATGCTTAAGTGCTTTCACACAATAGGGGCAGAGAAGAGTCAGGCCCTGAGATGAACCATTTTCTGAAAAAGCCATTTTTCCCTAAGATGACTGACTATTTACAGCTTCTCTTCACGTTATAGCATGACCCAAAATGTGTGTAAGAGAACACTTAAATACAACTGAAAAGTCAAATAACTGTTAGGAACAGCAAAGACTCAAGGCAGAGCTTAATGAACTAGAATTGCTCTTTTCTGCTTCTCAGCACAACATACATCTTGATGCACACTCCCCACCTTGCCCTGTTTCAGTGGTTCTCCTCTAAAAATAAGTTCCAAGTTCCCTTAATGCTTTGGATTTCACAACATTTATGAGACTATCACTAGAGTCAACAGGCTAAAAAAAGAATCCATTAGCATTAACTGGCCTGTCACTGGCAGTGACAAATAAATGAATTTGATGGTTTTAGATCAGTCATTAGTAGACCTACCCCCGGGCTGATAAAGGCTCAGCACTTTGCAGAGGAGATGTACTCAATCTGGAAGCACAGGGGGATGCACAGGGGTGTTAGCATGCTGCTCTCCTTCCATTTCCCTGACCTCCCTGCCTCAGAACCTTTCCTGGCATATACAAGTGCACAAAAGTCACCTGATAAATGCCATTAAAAATAATCCAACGATACAGGAAAATACAGGCAATGTAGAACCTCCTTTTAAAAAAATTCCCATGTTAGACAGTGTTCAATTTTAATTTTTAGTTAGCAGTATGTCAAAGGGAAGGAAAGTACATTAGGACTATTCTTAACATGAAAGACATCCTTAGGCAATGAGAATGGAAATACAGACATTTTAACAAGTACAAGACAGTCTGTGGGGATTCAGGACAACATGAGCAATCTACCTGAGTGATTGGGGAGAAGAAATACATGTTTACATCTCCAAAAAACAACAGTTACAAAAATCCAGCTCTTGTTTCTGAGAGAGCTCACTGCACTCCACAGAAGGCCCTGCACAGCCCCTTCTTCCTCTGGCTGTGACATCCAAGGACAGGGATCACCCTCTGCCTTGGCCACCCCACAGAGCACAAACCCCAAAGACAAGGGGTCTCAAAACCCTGATCCTCCACTGCCTGGAGCTGGGCTCATCAGCCAAGACTCAGACTCTGAAACTTTCCCACTGGACCATCCAGTGCCAGAGGGAAGCAAATTCTAGGAGCAGCTCACCCTGGACAAGGGATCCACATCAAGGTTGGTTGAACAAGACACCCAAATAGTGGCCGTGGACCACCCAAAAAAATCCCACACATCATCTCGGAAGGACTCCACACTACTCTGCACACAGATGATATAATGATTATTATCAAGCTACACATCTATGTCTGATGCCAAGATGAGGAAATACTTCCTCTCTTACTCCACCCAGACCTGCAAATGCAGAGGAATCTAAAAAGAATTTCTAAAAATCATCAGGAAAATGTCTGACCTTGCTGCTCATTACAGCCTGGTGAGGAAGGAAGGGTGGCAAGATAGGAAGAATCCTGAGTTCTGCTACTGTGTCCAGTTCACACTCTTTTGAGGAAAAAAAAAAAAAAAAAAGAAACTTCAAAGCCTACCTAACACCTAAAATAAGACAGGACGTTGTAGGACTAACCTGGTGGAGTTTATAGGCAGAAGCAGGGGAAAAAACAAACAGAACAGGCACAGTGCTCATCAATGCCACACACCTTACTACAGGCACAGTGCTCATCAGTGCCACACACCTTACTACAGGCACAGTGCTCATCAGTGCCACACACCTTACTACAGGCAGCTCCAGCTGGTTCAACTGGGAGCAATTCCCAACCACACGTATTATGCCCCTGGAGTAAATGCAGGAAGAACAAGCACCTCAGTTCCACCCTGGAGCAAGCTGAGCACAAAACACACCTCTGTGGGCAGCCTCACTAACTGGAAACTCTGGCTGAGGTTTTACCAGCCTATGTTTCACAACAAAGCATCCAAATTCCTGTACCAAAGACATGGCCAAGGAGCTACTTCGTTGACCAAGGCTGCTGTCCTTTTGCTCTTCAAGTTTGTTTTGGTTTTGAAATAAATCCCTAAGGGAGAGGGGAGTGAGGGAGGAAATTGCTTACATCTGAAATTATCTAATGAACATGTTAAATTGGATAAGCCTTCTCCAACCTAAAAGAGCAGGTAACATCGGAAATGGCAGGCTATGTATAACAGTAAGTCGAATTATTGTAGTCTTCAATATTCAAAAGGGGTACAAAACTATTTGGCACCCCATCACTGCTGTGTTTTAAGGAGTTTTTAAGTCAGCAGAGTTATAAATGATCTCCTATTACAGAGTGCCTTCCAGCACTGGAAGCAAGACCAGATTTTATCAAGGAACAGCAGCCCCGAGGAAGGAGACACATATTCACCAGTTAAACCCTGCAGCAAATTTCCTAAAACAATAGCTTCAAGTCGTGGCGGCCTTCCCAAGGAGAGCAGGACTCCACATCCCGGTAATCCAGGCAGGCAATCAGCAGGATTTCTGCGAGGGTCATTCTGAGGAAATCAGGGAGGAATGCTGGGCTCTTACAACCTGCCACCCTTGCTCGGGAGCCGATCTGCATCACCAGAGACGTGTCAAACCGCGGAGATGCCGTTTGAAAAGCCCGAAAGAAGAAGCGTTTTACTGGGCTGGGGTTTGAGAGGGCAGGACTGGGCAACTCCCCTGGATCTGGAGGGGAAGGAAGAAGCGAGTGAGGGAGAGCCTGCAGGAGCAGCACGGGCTGGCAAAGCTCAGCTGTGCCCACTGAGGAGGGGCAGAAGGGCTCCTCAGCAAGGACAGGGATGGGTGAGGAAGGACAGGGATGGGTGGAGGGAAGCACGAGAAAGAGGAATGCATCCCCAGCCTTGCTTCACCTCAGCCCCCATCACTGCCAGGAAAATCACAGGAAAAGGAAAAAAAACCCCAAAACAAATCCCCATTTTGCTAAACATATCGGGAAGGAAGATTACTCAGGGAAAAAAGAAAACAAATTCTCCCCTTGCACCTAGAGAGAGACAGAGACATTTCATTAAATGCCATTAATCTCCACAGACCCAAGCATTAGCTAGTTAATTAGACTAAAGTACAGTCACATTTTAACGCTGAGCATTTGCTATTCAACTGGGATAAATTAACAACTAAAGTCCAAAACCTTAATTCAGCATCTAATTAAAAAAACAGAAAACAAAATATTCAGGTTATGAAATGCTTGCCAGAATAATACATCATAATTGATGTAAAATCTACTCTTTATTGCATCTGATTTTCTCCAGTCTCCAAATTAGGCTGTTTTCAAGCTTTGGATTTTTTTTGAAGTGCCCTGTAGAAATCCCAACTTTTTAGAAAGGACAACTGTGTAAAAAGCAGCACCAGACACTGCTGACCTCTCCAGAGAGAGCGAGCTCCTGCTAAGAGTGGAATTTGACGTCCATTCCAGCATTTGCCCCACACTAGAAAGATGTCTGTTACTAAAAACCAAGGGAAAAAACCCCCCACGTGTAGAAAAACAAAATCCCCTTTGTCAATACAACCTGATTTTGCATTCTTTAACACAAAAATTTAACTCGCTAATATCCTCGACTTAAAACATGTCCTCATTTTTTTTAATTGTTAGAGAAGAAATCACATGGGACAGCTTAACAGCTCTGTTGTAAGCATTACAAACTTCTCCAAATAACACTGTAGAAACAGATAACTGGCACTGAAGACAGTTTAAAATGTAAATTAACCTTTAAAAGGTATTGGGAAGGGGGATAGGAACATCAAGCTCAAGATCAAAATTCTGGTAACTTTAAATTGTATATTACAGATGGCATCAATCCAACAACATAATCCAGAAGCCACAAGCCCCACACACTATAAACTCTTTGCTCAGTGCAGAAGCAAACCAGGCACACTATTATTCACCAATTAGTAATTAGATATGTCCTAGGAAGAAAAGAACCTTAAACATTTGCCTACATTCGTCTGGTTTAAAACTCCGCAAGTAGGCTGTTGGGGTTTGTTCTCTATTTTTTTCTTTTTAAGAACCCCCCTGCACCTCTCCCATGCTATGCCTGGGGGTTTTAAATGGCACAGGGTTTATCCTATAAGGCTATTTTGTGCAATATTAACACCATGGTTCAACACACAGTTACACTGCTTGCTTCCACGAGGAGCTGCATGCAATAACAGTTCAGGCAGGTGGTCAGGTAGTTTCCCACCACCAACTTTAAATCACTTTTCCTTACTGACTTGCATCTACAACTTTGCAGCCTTTTTCTCCAATTTTTACCAGAAGACTGAAGACCCAAGATGACAAGTGTGTACACAAGTGCCATACATCAGTTAAATCAAGTTTTTCCAATAGACTCTCAAAAACAAATTTTAAAAAAGTCAATTACAAAAGTTTTCTTTCGGCCTCTGGCTTTCAAAATTCACACGCTGCAAGTCTGGCTTTGAAACGGATTTGTTTTCATTAGGCAGAAGCTAAAGAGCAACAACCACTGGTACTGCACAGGCAGCTCCTGCAGGAGAAATGGCACCGGTGGCATTTGGGGGGAGCGCACGGGCAGCAGCGCCTGTGGCCCTACACTGTCCCCGTGCCACCGCCAGGACTGGTCACACCATCGCCAGGCCACTGCTCCGGCCAGCCTGACCAGCTGGACACTCACACCTCATCGCTCCCCTGCTCTTGTGGAACAACACCCAGCGGCCCCCAGGGCTCGGAGCCTCACCAGGAACTCGCCATGCCAGGCTTACACACTACTCCGCACATCTCTGAGTTATACAAAAGAAAATTTGCAAACAATGAAGGCAGAGATACATCCCCATCCATCACAACCACAGAACTGAAAGCTCAGCTCAAAACAAGCCTGAAGCCTGCACTTAATCCAAACACTCCTCACAAACACAGAGCTCAGAGGGTCCGGCTGCCCAGCCCAACTGGAAAGCTCGGCAGGGACACGGAGCAGCTCCCGGGCCACAGCCACGCACTGATCCCCCAGAGCAGCAGCTCTGAAAGCTTCCACTGCCAACTCCCTGGCTGAAACCCGAACTGCCTGGCAACAATGATTCTCTGTGTGCCTGAAATCCTATTATCGACCCTCCTACTTACCTTGGGCTGTGCTCGCCGGGGAAACGCAACTTTAGGGTCAATCTGAGGAAAGAGAAAGGGGAAATCAACAGGGTAGCTTTGGTTGTCATTTTACATTATTTTGACTTTAAATCACTGAATTATTAATCCCTCATTTCTCAGGCTTGTAATTCAGCACACCGGGTCATCCAGAGCTACTCTGGAAATGATAGGGCACAGTCTGGGTTTGTCTGGGGAGTTTGGCAGGGGTGGGGAGATGGGAAGAGAGGAAGAAAACGTCTCTTCTGCACTCCTCCTACATCATCTTCTGGGCAGCAATCCCCGTGGGTGCTCAGGGAACTCTGGATCAGTCTCTGGGTGCTGCCTCTACCACCCAAACTGCGTGCTGAGGATTATCTGCATGCCCTAGAGGCTGCACAGAAAGAGGGCCAGTATTCCTGACCAACACCTTAACTTGGTGGCTTTGACTCCTGCCCCTCCTGCACTTGGGTTTGGGGTTACTTCTTTTTTTTCTTCTTTGTTTTGCTAACTGACAAGCAACACCATACAAAAAAGGAAAGTCAAAACCAAAGTCAAATTATTCACATTTCAATTATTAAAACTGAAACTTTTGAAGGACTAGAGTCTCCTTCATAATAATACGCCCAACTGATCTGATTTACTCACTCTCAAAGAAAATACATGAGCAATGGAAAGCTCCAAAGGGGTATTTCTGGGATGAGATGGGAAGGGAGGAAAGTGAGTTACAAGTGAGTTTCATGTGTGTGAAATACACACGCACTGAACACAGAAATAAACAACTTCCTAAAAAAGGTTTTCCATTAAGGAGTTACTTGAACTATCCATGTACGAAGCATGTCACTTGAGACAAAAAGAAAGGGGGAAAAAAAATATCCTTGCTTTACCCCCAGCCCTGTTTTAAGATGCAGCGTTGGCTCCCCTTGCGCTGCATGAATTAGCACTTCGTCCCCTCTGCATTCCAAAATGAGAATTCTGCAACCTCACACGACTTCCACAGGGGTCATCTCTGACAAGGGACTCCTCCCTCCCATTCAAAAATTACACGAAACCAAAAAGGCACCGCTGCAGACACAAAGAAATGGCACCCGGTGGTGTTGGAGGGAGCAGGCAGGCAGAAGGCTGGATGTAAACAAAAACATCAGAGCCTTTAACAACGGCCCCCATAAACTGCAATAAAATGCCTGTGTGCTGCTGGTTCTCAGCACCACCTGCATGGAGACCTCCTCCACATAAAGGGTCTGCAAAAGGATGTTTTAAAGTACTGGGTCCTACCTGAACCGTGCAACTGCTTTCAGTGTCATCCTGCCTGTACAACTGATTCCACTGATGCTGGCAGTGTTAAGCATATTCAGAAGGACAAGCTTTCTTTTAGAGTTTGGGTTTGGCTTTTGTTGTGTTTCCCCCCCCCACTCAAGCAAACCCTGAAGAAGAGGAGATGTTTCCATTTGGTATTGTTATTCCTGTGGTGATAAATATTCCTGTCACTGCTAAATAACCACGGGCCTCTCCTAAAAAGCAGTTTTACTCAATTAATTTGTCAAAATGGGAAATACCGCAGACATTTGATGTGCAACTGATAAACTGATTTGCCTCTATCAGCTACAAATATTGTATCTTTTTTAGGACACCTGAGAAATGAGCGATTACATGCCACTTTATTGTTCAAAAAGCATAAAAAGTAAAATTATTTATCTAGAGAGCTAACCTTTTCATAGAGATTAACATTATCTACAAATATATTCAGCACTGACTAGGCATTTGTCTACTGGGGAAATACAACAGGTACGGATTTTCCACAGCGATACCCAAAGGTGCAAAAATATGCACTTTTCTATGTTTGCTCCAAAACTACAAGTTTTCCCACCAAAGAACACCAGGCCCACCAGAGGGACATCACTGCAAAGTCCTGCTGGTAAAAAGCTGGGAGAGCCATTAAACTCCAAAGCAACACATTCATTTTTGAAGGTCAGTTCAAAGAGCATGGAGTCCCTTGCACCACAGCGACAGATTTTCTAAAAGAACTGAATTTTTCTTCCCAAAACCTTTTGGATAAACACCATCAGCCTTTGAAGACAAACACTAGCAATGAATGTGGCAAATCCATACCTTTTGCATAACCCTGTCAACTATTTAAACAACANACCTGCACAACTATTAAAAAAAAAACAAAAAAAAAAAAAAAAAAAAAAAAAGAAAAACCGAAAACAAACCAAAACAAAAAACCAAAGTTCTACCAAAAAAAAAATTAGTTAGTTAGGTACAATTCTACTTACTGTATCTACAAGTCCTCTAGGAAATGACTATAATACTATTTCTGATATGAATGGCCATTACCTAAACAAAGCTTTTAACGTAACTGTAAACAAGAGCGACGTTTCCATGCCAATACCCAACCGATCTGCCTCCTGTGCTGAACGTTGAAACAGAGTCAAATGCCTGGTTATACTGCACAACAGTTACTACAATACTCTACAAATACACGCCTGAAAGGACCTGCCTGGCTCTGTGCTTTACTTTTAAGCTGCGTTACCGATTCTAAGGTCAGTTTGGTATTTGGATTGATTCAATCATTATCACACAACCGAAACCGAGGCAGATTTGCCCCGGTGAAGCTCTTCACCCCTCCCCCAGAGAAGAGCAAATTAATACATTGCAGGGACTAGACTGTGATACAAGAAAAAAGCTGGGGGAGGACCTAACTATAGTCAGAAATATGACAGGGTGTCCTCCCATGATTCTTTTTTTTTAACTCTCGTTCAAGATACTGTTTGCCTTTGTTCTTCTTATCTAAATTTATCTTCAAAAATACATAGAGAATATAGCTGTACATGAAAAGTCTGGTGAGTTTAATTTCAGGAGCACGGTTGAATCAGTTATCTTACCATATCTGATTAAACCTAAAATCAAATTATTAAGGCATGTGAAAGCATGGGCTTCGTGTTCAGGCAAGCCCAGCAGAATCTGCAGGTCGAATTAAAACACTAGATTCCACCTGCTTCTACAAGAGCTTTAGGCTTTTTGTTTCCATATAAATTACATTTTTAAAAAAACATATCCTGATGTTCGCTCCCTGCTTCTCCTTTTCTTCATTTAACTATAATCTCGCACACACAGGCACCCAGGAGATGTTGCAGCACCGAGACAGGACTGCTCCTAACACCACGCTCAGGCTGAAATCAAACCCTTGAGCCCCAGAACACAGACTACAAACCCCGGTGACAGTAAGGACCAGCTCGGTCAGCCCACAGAATGTCTCTGCAGACAGCTCCACCAGCACAGCCTTCCCTTCCCAAAACACAGCCCCTCCAGAGCCAGCAGCACCAGGGCTCCGATGACCTCTAGCAGTGTCCTTCCCCCCTCCCCTCCCAGCTTTGCCGAGGCTCCAAACTACAACCAAGTGGGAGGCACAAAACTTCATCTTTTTGCTTGGCCTTAATCACAGGGCCCAGAGCTGCACTTGCCCCACACCTTTTGTTTGACCCAACACTGAAAACACCGTATTGGGGCAGGGGGCAAACTCAGGTGTGGAATTTTTGTTTAAAAAAACCCCGAACAAATGTAATGTTTATTAATTAAAAAAAAAAAATCAGCTGCATCTCACAAGCATTTTTCTCCTTATGTTATGCACTGGAGACTGAGCGCAGCAAAAAGCTCTGGAGAAACAACAACACATTAAGACTTGTGCTTCTCTACCACATCCACTCTCCAGCTCTTGCAGAGCTTCCCATAAATTACCGCGTGCATTTCGCAGGGGCCTTGCCATCACAGGTGAAGGGACCGCTCCAAAAAATGACTTTGGGAAATGACACGAGCGGCAGCTTTCACAGGTTCGACAGTAAGTCACTCCCACCTTGAAACGCGCTCGACAATACATAAACAATCAATCAAAAGAATCACAAAGTTCCCTGCAGAAAGCATGCCGCAGCCCAACACCAAAAAAAGTTGGGTTTTACTCCACAGCTTTTTCAATGTCACCGCTCAATAAAATATAAGGCCGGGGGAGGAGCCAGCGGTCGGTATGGGCGAATTCGGATTTCGGGGGAAAAAAAAAATTTTAAAAAATAAAAAGTTACCGCTTTTGGTAAGTTAAAAGGCAGAGTCTAGAAAAAACATAAAGGAAAAGCCGAGGCACGCAAGGTCCCGGTTCAATGACAGCCTGGCCCCGGCCCGAGCGGGCTCGGAGCGGCCGGGTCGGTCCCCGCCGTGCCGGGAAGGGCAGCCCTNGGATCCGCGAACGTAACGAACCCGAAGCCTCTGCGAGAGACAAAGAGCGAGGGGATGGCGGGGGGGGATGGGGGGGGGGGGGGATGAGAATTAGAGCCAAAGGGAGAAGTCGTAAAAATAAACCGCTGGGTCCCCCGCCTTGCTCTGCCCTCCCCCGGAGCCTCCGGGAGCGGGGGGCGGCCGGCTCCGAGCCCCGGCCCCTCTCGGCTCCCTGGCCGCTTTGTTTGCTGCCCCGGCTGGAGGGATG
>VWZP01007641.1:754984-789457 GCA_013396995.1 Dicaeum eximium | reverse complement strand
CCGCCATCCTCCCCTCCCTCCATCCCGCCCCTCCCCCGCGGGGGCGGGCCCTCAGCCGGCGCGTGGCCCTCTGTGACGTCACCGTGACGTCACCGCGCCCTCCCCGCGCAGCTCCCGCCCCCCGCCGCGCGCGTCCGTCCCTCACGGGTGTCCGCGACACCGGCACTGTCACCCGGCACTGTCCCCCGGGCCCGCGACACCCGGCACTGTCCACCTGGCACTGTCCCCCGGGCCCCACGAGGGGTGGCCTTTGGCCGAAAGTGGCTGTCCCCTGCCGGCCCCGCTCTGCTCCCCACCCCGCACAGCCCAGGCGGGCGTTAGGGAAGAATTCCAGGGGCTGGGAAGTGCCCGCTGCGTGCTCAGGAGAGGAGAATTAAATTGTAGGGGCTCGGGAAGAGTTCGGGCGTTACTGAGAGGTGTCATCCCGTCACCAAGCCTTGGCACTGCCCGGGTTTAAATGGCAGCTTTGTGGGGCTGCTCAGAGAAATGGGCTGGAGCCCGGTGCTCCTGCACCCCAGAGCCCCCTGTCCCTGTGCCACCGTGCCCGGGGGCTCCAGCATCCCCCTGTCCCTGTTCCCTGTGGTTCCCTCATCCCAAGGGATTCCCATGTCCCGATATCGCCACATCCCAAGGCTCCAGCAGCGCCTCTGAACCCCTCGGCCCCACAGGCACTGCCCAGCCAGCGTTTCCCCTCAGCTCCTGCATGTCCCACTCGGTGTTTGGCCGGTGCTTCGCGGGATGGGGCTGCCAGGTATTGGTGTAATTATCTACAGCAATCAGGTTCGCCTAAATTAATGAGCGCTGGTGGGAGCATGGGCCGCCCGCCCAGCGGGACTGAGGCACGCTGCCCTACATTTTCAGAGACATTTTGGGTTCCTCCACCTGTCCAGAGAGCCTCCCAACCCAAGACCTCCCAGCTCAGCAGCCGAGCCTGCAAGAGCTCTTTTGGGGCTGCCAACTATCTCCAGCTCAGGGATTACAGTGATTTTACTGGGGCTGGGGGAAGTATGTGGATGTACTTTCCAGCAGGGACTAAGGAACAAGCTGGGAATGAGTGGACATGTGCAGGGCTGGGAAGTCAGGCCCACTGGAGAAACACCCCTCTTCATGCTCTGGTGCTGACCACCGTAACTGGGATATAATTCCTTTTATTTGGTTTGTTTTGCCATGAAGTGCTGAACTCTGGCTCAGCAGTGGGGCAGGCTCTGCTCCTCCAGAGCAGGCAGGGAAAAGGGGCTGACCTGGCCCTGCCCCAGCAGGGTGAGCAGCACCAATGTGCAAAGGAAATGGATGTGGGGGGATTAAAGAACAGTCTTTTTCTCCCCTCTTTGAGCTTCCTTTAGATCTTAGCTATTTCTTGTAATAATCACCGGGAAATTACTAGTCAGGAGAGCGGTTCCTGGGGTTATATTACCCCTTTAATCTCTCTGGCAGCATTGCAGAATTTTAAAGGGGTTCCAGAATGAACAAGCACAAGACAGATTTTGCTGATGGACAGAAGGAACTTCAGTGCAGCTGCTTATGGCTCAGAAAGAAATTTTGATTGCTATATATTAAAAGGAAATCTCTGCTGCTATCCCTTCCATCAGCGAACGGTACAGGTCAAACGGCTTTGGGAAGACTTTATCAGTACATTCTCCCTCCACCTCTCCCAGAGCTGAGGCTGGGTTCAGAGGAGTGACCAATTTCAATCTGTTCAGTCGGTTTTGCTCTTTCTCACCACTCTGCTGTTGCAGCAAAAGCCAAACCCACGGCACCAGGGATGCCCTGGGGACACGCTTCGCGCCTGGAGCCCGTGGGTGACAAACCAGGGGGGTGACAAACCAGGACCCGCTGTCCTGCTCCTTTGGGTGCAGCAGTCGACAGCACCCAGCCCCAAAGGTGCTGTTCCAGCCCCAATCCCAGATTTTCCTCCAGCCCACTGAGAGTTTGCAGGCTTGCCCTCTGCTCTCCCCCTCTCCAACCTCTAATGTGCATGCTAAAAATCCAAAGTCCCAGCGGAATTTGGGAAGTAGCTAATGAACTGCAAAGCTGACATCTGTAACTGCTGGCCAGGGATAACATTCTCCCTAGCTGCACAATTAAAAGTTGAAGCATTTAGTCCAATAACAAGGAAAGTTACTGCTATTGATTCAAACCAGCCCAGATCCTCCACGATGGCTCTGCAGGACACACGAATTTGGGACAATCACATCTGTCCACATACTCACACAGCACCTACTCTCATTAGCAGGTTTTAGCCTCACCATTTTCTTTTCAATTTTTACAACTCCCATTTCATATCAGAGACCGAGATGCAGTTTGTTAAAATTGGCATTTATAAGGCCAAAGTGACATGAGACCCCCAATCTCCTTGGAGATACACGGGCCCTGAGAGCCTGACCTCTGAAACAAAGAGATCTTGGGCTCCTAAACCAGCTGGGCATGGACTGGAAATGCTGTTCCAGGTAAGGAAGGTGGCAGGTCCCAATCTCCCAGGCTGCAGCTGTGTTCCTTGGACATCCCATCTTTGCCATGCAGCGATGCCAAGGGGCTGCATCCACCTCACGCTGCCTGGAGAATGAGTTCATCTATCTGGGGCTGTAGAAATCTGCATTTATGTTTTGTATGCTCTATAAATTCAGTGTCATAATAAAAAGGATCTAAATCTTTACTGAATAATTCATTTTCACGCATAGGGAAGAAATAATGACCTATATTACATTCCATCTATCATTTAGCAGGTTGTGGAGATTGATCAGCCGGTGGGTTTCGAGGTCCCCAATGAGGAGCAGGGCCCTGCCTGCTGCCCAGCTGTGGCTTCACCTGACAAACGTTATTTAGATAGAATTCCAGGGGGTGATATGCTGGGGAGCTGCCAGAAAGTCAAAGATCATTTAAAATGCAGAATATGTCATTGCAAACAATTTGTCTTCTTGGTGCATCTCTGCCTCAGGCGTTACCCCAGTGCCTGCAGCACCCACAGAGCCACACCAGAGAGGGGCTGTGCCAGCCCTGCCTCGGGGGAGACACAGCACGGGATGGAAGAGATGTCCTGAGGTCTGCAGTGTCAGACTGCTCAGGGCTGTCTGGGTACCACCCACATCTCCAAAAAGCTGGGCAAAGACTTCCTATATGTCCCTGGGATTCACAACAGAGGACAGGCTTTTAAGTGCACAGCACTCAGCAGCTTTGTTTGTGATATTTGTAGACAAAATTTCAGCAGAGTGCAGACTTAGTGTGTCGGATATTTTTGATTTCATTTTAGGCTGCTCATCCATTAAGGTCGCCTGTGTTTCCTCGTGGTGAGCTCTACACCTCCTCCCATGTTGCCAGTCCCTCTGTTTCCACCTGCTCCATCACCTGAAAGGAAACCACCAAACCCAACACCCATGAGCACTGCCCAGCCCTGGGGCTCTCAGCAGCCCAGGGCCAGGCAGGAAAACAAACAAAAGCCACTGAGTCTGGCTGCGCAGGAGGGAGTGACTTAAAAACACAGCAGCTGGTCCCTAAACAGGAATAGGTTATCCCAGAACCAGTAATTTTAGGGAAGCAGTCCTGGTTCACACCTGGTGCAAATGTGGCTCTATATTTTGGGTAGACATTGGAGTTTTTTCCCTGTCAAGTTCCAAATCTGCATCAAATTATTTCAGCATTTGCTAATGAAGACATTACACTGACCTTATTAAAAACATCATGATTTTCATCTTAACTGAGAAAACAGCGTTTTTTCAACTGTTTCAAAAGAAGAATAAAACCCAAATATTATCAGGCCCATCTTTCATATGATAAGGGAGGAGGGGGGAGCTCTGCAAGGAAAGATTTCAAAGCCTGCTTTGTTTTCATCAGCTTTGAAATCAACAGACAGCCCTGAGAATTTTGTTTTTCAGAACCACAGTGTTTAATTCTATTTACTACTTCCAGGCAATTCTATATATACACACAGCATAAAACCCAAGCAGCTCACTTTAAACAAATCCTCCTGCTTTTTTCAGATGTGTCATTCCTCCTGCGGGTAGGATTGCAGGATACAGATCAATTAAGTTAAAGCCAAAAACAAAGCAGGGAGGAGAGGAAGGGGAAGAGGAGGGTTTGTGCTGTCCCTGGGCAGCTCTCCCTGCTGGCTCTGGTGGGGGTCACTGTCCTGTGGGCACCGTGGCTTCACCTGAAGGAAGGGGTGAGTGGGGAATTTTCCAAAGAGTACCCCAGCTCTGTTGTCTGATATAGCAGCTGGAAATCCAGCCTCTCACTCCTGTGCTTGGGCATATCCAAGCACCCCAAGTTACCCCTTGTGTTGTCTCTCACCCTGGGGTGGATGCAGTTACGCCAGAGTTACCCCATTTCCTTCCCTCTCCCAAAACCAGGCTGTCTACCTTATTTCTCTCCCTGATTAATTTTTACCAGAGGCCTTTAAGAGCCTCTGATAAACTGCTCCCAAAGTCCAAACTAATATTATTAACTATGAATCTTCTCCTATAAATAATTCTCAGAAGTAGATCAATGCTACCACTGAGTCAATGGATTCACTGGAATAATTTCTTCCTGTTACTCTTGGATTTTTTTTCTCCCTGTCGCCACTAATCAATTATGATGATAAAACTACCCTGGAACACCCCCAAAATAAAGATAAACAGTGTGTATTATCAGAGGCTGGGGCTGTGCGTGGTGCTGAAGATGCGTTACCTTCTCTGAGCCACATTTGTTTTCCTCTACAGACAGTTAAGGAGAAAAAAAAAAAGGAGGCCCAGTAAATGAATGGTCTGGTGTAACACAGCATTAATTCCCTGACCTTCCGCATTGAGTGACTAAGAATCTCAATCTCAATTATTCCTTTCATGACGGAATCTAAAATAGACACAGCAAGTCCTCACATTCTTGCTCAAAAGCAGGAGAGGTGGAATGAGACGAGTCAGCCCGATCACACTGAAACCACATCCATTATCAGTTCCATGTCATTCAAAAAAATCGACTGCGGGAGAAAGCAAGAGCATCCAAGGAGAATTATTGCAAAACATGTGCTGGCAGGATCTGGATAAATACAGACACTCATTTATATATGCACATGCATTTAAAATTCACAAGTGTGGAGCTGAATCAGGGGTAGGAAAAACAAGTCACTCCCCAGAGGACGCCATCGCTCTAAATTAACAACAGGCAGATCAGAATTGATGAAAACACCCTCAGAGGTTGATAAGCAAAGCTCCCTCTCTGTAGATTGTGGGGATCCCTCACATTTTGAAGTTTGGGCATTCCTGCATCTCTGGCATGATGGAAATGGCAAACTCATCATTTCCTGACTTAATTTAGAGTTAACTACTTTGTTTGCTTCTTTCCAGTTAATCAAATGATTTTTATTGCTGATACAGCAAATTCCATGACCAATAAGTTCACATCAAAGGACACATGAGCAAGAAAGTTTCCACAAGGCTTTGGACTATCTCAGCACAGATCTTCAACGGGCACAAAATCCTCACAGTCACACTACCACGTGTATTGGCTAAAGATCACCCCTTCATCCATGATCTTTGAAGGTATTTCCCTGCAGCTGGCAAACAAGGACAACAGCAGACCCAGCTGTGGGACACTGTCCGTGCCAGGGGCTGATGTCCAGCCACACTGGCCGTGTGCAGGCAGGAGCCTCAACCCCTGCCACAGGGCTGTCACCCTGGCCTTACCTTTAATGCAGTTCCTTGGCTTTCCACGTAATTCACTGCTTTTCCAGCAGCAGATGTGGACCGAGCTCCTCAGTTTGCCTTTCCGGCCAGGCAAGGCTGCAGCGAGCCCGGGAGGCAAGGAGTCACTCCCAGCCTCTGGCCACATCCTAAATTCCAGCGTTGGACGTCAGGAAGAAATGTTCCCGGGAAATGCAGCTGTAACTACATTAAAGCACCATAATTCAATTGTAACCACATCATTAGGGCGGTGCAGATCAGATAAGCGCGGAGAGCGAGGCCGAGCGGGGCCGAGCGGGCTGAGGGAGCCGCGTCCGGCGTTTGGGGCTGGGAGAGCATCGCGCTCCCTCCTGCGGGGATGTCCCACACGGCCGAGCTGCAAACCCCCCTCTGCAGGCATCCTCCGCTCCCACCTCTGCTCCGACCTGCTCAGACCTGCTCCGAGCCAGCGAAGCCCCCGCCTCCCTCCCCTGGGTGGGTGTTCTGACCCACACGGAGCCTTACCCCGATCCTGCACCGCCCTTTCCGCATCCCAGAGGCTTCGCCAGGCCGGTGCTTGCAGATCAGGGGGACACTGCAGGCCCGGCTGAGCTGCTGCCCTGACACCCCTCCAGTCCCCAGCCTGCCCAGGGATCCCCAGCCTGCCCAGGGATCTCCAACCTCCTCACTGGAGAGACAGGACTGAGGAGGGGCTGCTGGGTCCCAGGCAGCTGGGAATGAATTCCTCCCCTGGGATCACCCATCTGCTGCCATCCAACCCCGGCTGCACTCAGGGCATCAGTGCCTTGGCCAAAATCCACCCAGTCACACCCCACCACTACGTCTGGCCATGGACTGGAAACCATTCTTTGAGTTACTACCTCCTACCAGGGGAAGTGCTTTTCCCGTATTTAAGGCATTCCTGAGCTTTAAGCACCCTCTCCCACTAGATTTAAAGCACTGACAGTACAGACTGTCAAGGCCTTGGATTCCTGGTCTGACTTTTGGGCATCCATGAGATTAACTCTTCTGTTTCAAATAATTTTAAGCAGAGGTTAATGCTGAACTTGTGCTTCTGCCTTTGCTGAATCAGGGCTTTGCCAACTTCCTGCTTTATTTATTTGGCTTTCTGTGATTGCTGAGCCGGGATGGCAAGGATCCTACCTTGAACCTCCCCTGGGACCTCTTGTGATGAAAAGCAAAGCCTGCAAACACTGTGGAGTCTCTGCTGCATTAGGAGACGAGTTTCATGAAGATTCATGTCTTTCATATTGTTCTATGAAATTAAAGAGCAGAGGAAAATTACTTTTGAGGAAGTGAAGATGTTCTGCAGCAATTTAGCTGTAAAAATAATTAAGCAACTGGCCCTGACATACCTGTCCTTTCTTGGCCAAAACTGAGCTGGAGTTTCCATTGATGTCAAGATCAAGTTATGTAAATAATTAGAACAAGCTTTGTCAGGAGAGTAAGATCCAAAAGAGATTTTGGGTGACAAGGTCTGTAATAATGTGCCCCTCACTCCTCCTGAGCTGGATCCAAATCTTTAGGTCCTTTTAGGCTCATCCACCTGCCTAATGCTCACACTGAGAACTGTAGGAAAACCTGTGTGAGGCCCAGCTGACAGCCCAGCAGAAGAGGCTTCCAGGCTCCAGGCACTGAAGGAAGAGAGGCTGGGATCCCACGTGGAGCACTGCCTTGTAATGAAGTCACTCTGCCACTTCAGACTTACCCCAATTACGTTGATGGGTTAATTCTGCACTCAAGGCTCTCGGCTGGGTCAGGCATCCTCTCCCTCCCCTCTGCCTCGATGCCAGATTGGGCACCACGTGTTGTCCTGGAGGTGGCACCCAGCCAGGTCAGACTGGCACCAATGCCTGTGTGTGCTCTGTGTGACTGCCACAGCCCTGAGGTGACATCCCTGCTCCACCTGGAGCCTTTGTGCTCTGTGGGATGAGGGAGTGGTGCAGAGCCTGGAGATGGGCGAGCAGGACCAAACATTTACCTGCCTGAAATAAGGACTGGGCACTCAACACTTGTTCACAGCTCGCTTACGAACGGGCACCATTACAAACGTGCAATTTCTAAGTGTAAATACACTTACAGACTGGTTATAGTGAAGCAAAAGCAAACTGCTCTTAAGCTGAGCAGAGAGCACTGGGCTTTGGCAGTGATATTTAGAGCTTTCCCGAGTCCCTGGGTGTGGAGTGGTTTTCTAAAATTGCTGGGTTTTTAGTTTTTGTTTAAAGTAAATGTATAGTCTTTGAAGCTCCAAGGAAAGGACTTGAAAAATGTGACCTTTAGAGCTTTGATACTGGGTGACAAATAAAAAGAATCCAAAGGACAATCCCCTTAAAAATATACCTTTATATTTTAGGCTATCACTTAGCAAGCAGAGAAAGGAAACAAGGATGATGTGTTTTGCTTCTAGGCCAGGATTGACAGCAGCCTCTTATGTTATCCTTAAAATATTGGTGGGATAACACAGTAGCAGCAAACATCTCCTGCATGCACCATTGCTTGCCCAATTTTGCAGGAGCAGGTGCTGAGCTGGGGCTGTCTGGGCTGCGCCACCAGCCGTGCCCAGCCCACGGTCCAGCAGCGCTCTGGGAGGTGACATTTGCCTGGCTGGCACTTGAGAGCACTTCAGCTTCACCTCTGCAAATGAAACTCTCTGCATCATTGGGGAAGCACGCCGGGGGGCCCTCAGGAGCCCAGCAGCTATTCTTCCTGCTATTTCGTACTAGGGTGCCTTTTCAAGGGAAGAAAAACCTTGGGGACACTGAAAAACACTTAGCTGGAGTGGGCAGAGGCTCCTGGACGTGTTCTTCCTGGCTGAGGCCATTTTGGATTGATGCAGCACTAAAGCTCTGTGGCTCTCATTGCATGTTACTGTGATGCACCATCAGAGCAGCACTGCTCCAGTGAGGATGGAGTGCGTAACATTACTCACACTGCACATAACTTTTTGCAGACATTCCCCCTCCCCTCTTTGCTCACCTCCTTGTGAGGCTGCAGTTCACCACAGACTGGACTCTGCTGGTCTGAATCAGCTCAGGGACAGTGTTTTGCTGTTCTGTACCAACAATGACAACAAAAATAAAATTCAAACTTAGCCGAGAAAGTAATAAGAAGGCAAACTCAATTACTGTTTCATCTGGCATTATTGTTGCTTTGCTGCTCTTTGTCAGGGACTTCTTCCAGGCAAAATTGGAGAGATTATCTTGTCTAGATGTTATGAAGTAGCTAATCCCTCCCGCAAGTGGAGGAGAGCCAAACGCTTCATGTTGGGCAAGTGGAAGTGTAAATACGGTGACAAAGTGCTGCTGCTGCTCCCTGGCTCCAGGGGCCGCCTCTTCCCACTCCACATCTGCACAGGGCATCAGGATTTCCCCAATGTCTCCCAAAAGATTTCCTCTTTCCTGTCCCAAAAGCTGCCTGGAGCAGGTGTATTTGGCACATGGTCTCCCCCACTGTGGCTGTGGGGAACAAGAGGGAACAGGTACTTTTAGAAGAGAAAGGCCAGTGTTTAATGTCACAGTGCTGGTGAGCTCGTGCCATCCCTCATCCCAGCCTCATCCCCACCCCCAGCTCTGCTGTCACCACTGGGCTGAGCAGCTGTGGGAGCCCGAGGTGGGACCCCAGAGCTGCACTGTGGGCCCTGCTCCCCGCACAGCTCCTCGAGCACAGCTGAGGATGAGGATGCTCCTGCCTTCCTCCAGCCACCCTGCAGCAGGGCCTGGAGTAAGGACCTCAGAAAGCAACAGCAGAAGAGAAATGACTCACCTATCCTGTGTTCACTGGATTTTGTATGGCACACAGAGAACTCTGCAGGGCCATTATCTCGGTAAAGACAGGCTTGTTTTCATGTAAGAAGGGCTGTTTCCTGGTCACCTCAAGGTAAGCAGGGTGAGGTTGCCTCCAACAGAAATTCTGAAAGGTCCAATCTTTACTCACACTGTACATTAACCCAGAGCAACAGGTTCATGGGAACAGCCCTGACACAGCCAACACCTCAGGGCTCTGTGTGAGGTCTCTGCCACAACCCTGGGAACATGAAAACCATCAGCCCTCCTGGAGCAGCACCTCTGCGATGAATCCCAGTGTCCTCCCTCTTCCATAACCACAACAGAGAGACAACACAATACCCCACCTGCCCATGGCCCCCCACCCCCCAAAATCCAGCAGCCCAGGCAGGTAAAGGATATTGGCAAAGCTGGAGAAATGCTGGGCTGGAAACGCAGAGCAGCCCCAGCCCATGTGGGTGTGTCTGTGTACACCCAGCCAGGGGATATTTAATGATAATTGCTTCTTTTCAGCAGCAAGCAATGTGCCTGGTATGACCCAAAATGATTTTGCTATTTTGACGTTGGGAAATCTGCAAGTCAAAGGTGAGGGAAGGACTGCGCAGAGCAGCCAATATTAAAAATCACAGTCTGGCAGCGGCGGCGCGGGCTGGCAGAGCTGGATTGCCAATCATTCTTATACCTTTAAATAGCAATAATGTGTTGAATGTGAAATTGCCTGTGCTGATGGGGGCTGCTGCACGTTATTAAAATCCAGGCATTGGGACACACGCTACACATTTGTGATTCTTTAGAGACATTGTTGGGGGGAAAATACAAACTCTGGGAGAAATTCGAGGGAGCGGGGCCCAGGAGTTACAGGGTGAGAGACAGGCAGACAATCAGGTCTCTGGAAGATCATGAGGCAGAAGGCAACAGGGAGAACACTTCAGCTCTTCTGGATATACCCAGGAAACAGCCAATTATTTCAGAGTCGTTGGAGCGTTAAGTGATGCAGATTATTCCCTCTAACACTTATTCCCTATGCAATTCCCACTCCGTTTGCTCTGGTTTGGCCCATTCCAGATCCACACTTGGCCCAACACCTGAGCCCCCGTGTTGGAGCCAGGCTGCTGCTGTGCCTTCCTGTGCAGGGGCCAAAGCCCAGGGGAAGTGCCCTGGCCTTGTCCCCAGGGAACAGGAATTGCTGTTGGTGGTGCCTGGGTGAGGATGCAGAGCTGAGCCCTCACCAAACCTGCTGCTTCTCATCTCCATTGGGAGCATTTCTCCTCCCCAATCACAGAGTCATTATCCACTCCAACTGCCACATCCCTCCTTTTGGATGACTAGAACCCTTAATCCATGATTTCACAGCCCTACTTAGGTACAAGCACCCACATGCAATGCAGATCTGTATAAAACCCAACTCTGCATAAACATACCCCTGAAAGAGGAAAAGCTGTGATGCAAACATGGTGTTATTTCCATCAATCTATGAAGTTATTGTGTGATTCCTTACCTCCACCAGCTCCCTACCTGCTCCCCACTCCTCTGTCACACCCTCCAGGTGCCAAAATTCTGCAAAACCTTTCAAGAATAGGATATTCTTAGCTCAGATGTACACAGATCATGAGTTGAAGGTGACTAAAATAACAAAAATCCATGTGCCTTTTTCAGGCACTAATTTTGCTGCAGCCCCATGGAGTGCCCTGTGCCAGGCTGGGGTCCTGCCATGCAGAGAGGTGAGACAGAAGAGGAAGGTGGAGAATTGGGATGCATACTGTTCAGACAGAGAACAAGCAGAGATTTAAGGTCCTGTCATATCCCAGAGTTTTATTAGTCATTTTGCAGCAGCTATAGGACTGATTTTTTAATTAATATTTTTTAAGAGAATAGGCATAAGAGTAATAAAAGGTGCCAGAACAGAATAAAACCTGAAGTATCTCTGTTCATCACTCTCATAGACCCCATGCCCTTTCAACAAGGTCACACAAAATCAGCAGCTGAGCCTGTGTTTCTCCAGTCCCTTCACTGCCCCTCTCCTCACACACTCCAGCATTGCTCAGTTTGATATTAGCAACCAGCAGTGACATCACCTTGAGTGGCAACATCGTCTATCCATCCCTCCATTCCTATATCCCTATCCATCCATCCCTATACATCCCTCTCCATCCCTCCATCCCTATATCCCTCTCCATCCCTCCATCCCACGGCACATCGCTGCTCAGGAGGAGCTGCAGCACTGATGGGCTTCAGACCCAGACAGCCAAAGGGTACAACACAATCAAAATAAAAAGCCTGGGAAAATGGACTTTAAAATGTGAAATGAGGAAAGCAAAGGCTCCAGGCAGGAGCTGGGGGGTGCACTGTGCTCACAGGGAAGGCAGCCCAGCAGCGGGGGCAAAGCGCCGCGTTCCCAGCGGCGACGGCGAGATATTGATTTGATAAGCAGATGAGCTGAAATTCCAAATGCACTGGAGATGCTGATAGGAAAAAAGAGGTGGATGGAGAGACAGGGGAATGCAAGAGGAGCAGCTGCGTACGCTGAGATGTCATGGAAAATAGAAGGTCATCGGGATCCACCAAATTCTCTAAAGAAATGGGGAAGTGGAGGTGGCAGGGAGACAGCAGATGTTTCTGTGCCAAGACAATGATGGAACCATAATTACAGCGAGATGAAGCGTCCTGCACAGCCCCAGCAACACGGAAACAAAACAAACCCCAACCAGACACGTTTGATTGGCAAGTGGAAAAGGCTACAAAAAAGTAATGAGCATTTAGCCCTTCTATTACAGAGGAGTCAGGCAAGGGGAAGAACGAGGGCACCTCTTCACTGCAGAGTCAGAACACTGCCCAAGAGGTCAAGCTGCTGACAAAAACCCCTGGATTTGTATGGGTCTCACACATGGGGGAGCTGGGGGCTCACAAGTGCTTTTTCCTCCCCATTTTCAATAACGGGGGGCAGCACACTCAGCCTGGGGCTGGGGTGCTCAGCAGATGCAGGGGCAAACCCACTCTGGGTGTCTTGCCCTGTTCAAGGGCAAAACCTGGGCAAACAGAGCCTGACACAGGCTCTGGCACCTCTGGGGGCTTGTGCCATCTCAGCTGCCACTGGCAAGTGTCCCAGGGGTCCAGAGGAGAACGAGCACAGTCTGAATCCGGGGTCAGGGCTTGTGTGCTTGGAAGCTCAGCTGTCCCTGCAAACAGCCAGCCCCGGGATGTGACAGCTCTGCCAGGAGCAGCAGCAGTGCTGGGACACCAAGGGGAGCCAGAGCCCCTCAGCCAGGGCACCTCTCTGCATCCCCAGCACACACCGTGCCCATCTCAACAGGAACATTTTCCCTGACTCATTCACACCTCTCCGGCTGTTGCCTCTGTAACAATCAGGCTGAACTTGGCTTTTCACTTTCTGTACTTGCACGTCCATTTCCAGTGTGAGGATAACAAGTTCACTTAATTTTGGCCGGGGGGACGAAATGTTCTTATTTGAGAAAAAGAAAAAATCGTGTTTCTGTGTTCTGAGGTAGCTCTGAGGGAAAGGCACTCCACGATCACAAAACACATTCAAGCAAATTAGGGGTCTGTCCCTGTGAGTGAAAAGTAACACTCTCCCTTTATCATCTCACATCCAGACACTGTGTAAGGACAAACCTGCACAAGCAGAGATACAATCTGGACCTGCGAGCAGAAAGGAACATCCCAGGCATGCAAATCGAGGTCCTACAGACGGTGTAGAGCTGAGATGATCCATCTCCCTTCAAGGGCTGCGAGCCCGCGCGGCTCAGCGGAGCGGGGCTGGGCTGGTGCTCGGCTGCCATCTGCTGCTCTGTGCTGGCCACGGGACTGCTGCCTCCTGCCTCCTTCCCCGGCACCCCGGGGCTCCTGCTCTCCAGAGGGATCGCCGGCAGATACAAAAAAAGCAAACCAACTTTTCTCCACCTCACCATGTGTGGACTCTTTCCTCACCATGTGTGGTGTCTTTGTGGCCTCAGCAGTGTCTGGGGACAGGACTGGGCACCTGCAGGAGCGCACTCTGCCATCCCTCAGCCCGTCCTGCATGACACACGGGTTTGTGCCACAGAAAAGAGCAGTGTCACTGTCCCATAGCAGAATTAGAGCTACAGGCTTGACAAGGCAGCCAAACATTTATGCCTGCTCTGACAAATCAACTTTTCCAGTGATGAACAAGTGTCTCCCCTAGGGCTGGGCTCCCCAGGACCCCTCCTGAGCACCCCCCGCACTGGAGACAGGAGAGCTGGGGCAGAACAGGAGGCTGGGGGCTGGAGCAGCTGGATGCCCCAGCAGGGAGATCGTGGAGCAGGCAGGGAATGCCCCTGCACCAGGCAGGGCTCAGGGGGAGGTGACAGAAGCAGGAGATGCTCATGCTGCCACTCATGGCTGCCAACAAGAACGGCACTTGAGGGCCAGAGAAGTGCTTCAGGTGCACTTGGGGAGCAGCAGACAACACAGAGCAGAGAAACCCAGATCCACGGACTGCTGTGAGAGTGCTGCTATCCAGAAATGAGGGCACCTCACTTGAAACAGCATGAAATGTCTCTTCAGCGTTCTTGAATCCAAACTGCAGAGTCAGGGCACAAAAAAAAAGAGTAAAAGCCCCCAGGCAACACGCAGAGTTTTGAAGCTGGGACATGAAGTGCACAAACCAGAGTCTCTCTGATCCCTCTCCCAGGGGAAGGTTAAAACCTTGGTGTAGTGACAGCTACAGCACAACTCCCATTGCCTTCTCCTGCTTTCCACGAGGATTGAGAATGTTGTAAGAAACATCCAACCCTGCTTTCAGACACCAAAACTCATGGCTGGGCACATGCAGCAGCTTTACAGCCTTCATTCAGCAAAAGGAGGAAAGCTTCCAGCACGTGTTCACTCTGCACAGGCTCTGCAGGGCTACAAAGGGTGCAGGGCTCGAGGTCTGCGGGGAAACCAGCACCCCCTGCTCCGATCTGTGGAGCAAAACCCAGCAGCTCCAGCCTGAGGCAGGGCAGGAGAGGAGGCTGTGAACTCAGGGCAGTGTGGACAAGCCACAGCAGGGCCATTACTCACCTTCCTGGGCACTGGGATGACGGATGAGCCGGGGAGGCTTTCAGGCAGGTTAGAAAACAAACAGGAAGCACTTTTCCCACTTACACCTAATTAACTTGTGGGACATTCTGCCACGGGAGCTGTGAAGGTCAGAAAGACAAATGGCCTCGGAATGCCCTTACAGCAATTCAGAGGGAGTTTCTCTGTGAAGCACAGGCTGTGTGAGGCACCAGGCTCAGCAGTGCTGAGGAGCTGGGACCCAGGGGTGTCAGGGCAAAACTGCTCTGACATTTCCCTGTGTCAGTGCTCCACAGCCAGTGTCAGACAGGGCCTCCCTTACTCTCCATCTGCTCCAAAAACTCTGCCCTCCTCCCTCCCTGAGGAGCCTTGAGACCAAGGTGCCAAAGGGAATGAGCTCCAGGCTCTGCCACAGGAGCAGCCCCAGCACTGCCCAGCACCTGGCAGGAAGGTGCTGCTTGCCCAGGGATGGGCTCCTGATCCTCCACCCTGGGCAGGAGCACAAGGGCCAGCAGCCACGAGGAGGAGGCTCCTAGGAAGCACCTCCCCATCCACAGAGAGAGCCTGGAGAGGGGATCTGGGCATGCAGGGGCTGCTTGGCAGGGAGTGCTGAGTGTGCTGTGCAGCCCGTGGAAGCTCTCCAGGTTATAAATGAGGCATCTCCTGAGACCTCATTCATTTCACCTGTAATGAAATCACCACTTTCCAAACGGAAAAGCCCCTTTGAAGGGCTTCAGTCAAAGCACCCCGTGGGACAGCTCAGCTCCACGGGCCTGTGCTCAGCCTCAGGCCTGAGCCAAGGATTACAGAGCTGCTTGGGGGCCACTGATGGATTTATGAGCAACAGAACCTGCTCCAAATCCAGCACAGTCTCATCCCCGAGGTCTGACAGGGCACAAAGCATCCCTGCCACAACCTCCCCTGGGCCTTTTTTGACTTGTGCCTTTTCCAAACAGTCCATATTCAACTATACCCTTCCTCATCTCAGCAAACCCACTCACTTTTATCCATAATATAAACAAAACCCAAACCTAAAATAGCACCCCCCCCATTCATGTTCCTGTATAGGCTGAGAGTTGTGATTTTCAAGAAGAGAGCTGTGTATCTGTTACCTGCCAACACGTCCTTATTTCAGTTCCTCTCTCCCTGCAATGTTCTGTTTTATTGCAGTTTAAAGAGCAGGCAGCTCTCAACACAAATAGGAACAGGATGCTCTTCCACAGCGCAGAGCCAGAGGAAAACACGGAGCTGACACCGGCAGAGCTCCCACCCCTGCTGGAGATTCCTGACTTTGACACCTCTCAAAGAAGGGAAAACACCAACATTCAGACAAGTCAAACTTTGCCATGAACAATAAACAGCAACACATCCACCCCATGGGGCAGAGCAAGGAGCCCAGGGCTGCTCTAATGGAGGCAGGAAAGGAAGGCTCTTAAGTCATCACAGTTTCACTAAGACAGCTTAAAATTCGAGCTTTAATTGAAATGGAAAGAAACATTCCAAAAGGATATATTTTTTATAGATCTGAGTTACCCAATTTAGTTTTCCTTGGATGTTACTGCAAACATGAACATTAAATCAAAGCGTCGAGTAGGAGAGAACTCCAAGAGAGGACATAACCATTCCCTACAGAGGGGATTGGACTAAAGGCTGCTGTAGGCCACTGTCCAAACGTGTGATGCCCTGGCATGTCAGCTCACAGGATGTGAGCACATCTTTGAATCACCTGAAGCAGCTTCTGAGGACTGACTACATCTACAATTTCTGGCAAGAGTCTTCTCTGCCAGCAATAAATCCCAGCTCAATCCATATCTAAAATGATACACATTAGAGGGCATTTCTTTAAGAGCATTAAGTCAGCTTAAATTACTTGAGCAAAATTTTAAATATGTAATAGAAATCTAAAAAGGAGCAACAAAAAAAATTGAGAGAGAACACCACTGCAAGAGTAATGCCAAGTTGTTACTTTTTTTTTTTTAAACAGATCTGTACAGCAACATAGCAAAGGATGCAGCGATCACAATTTCAACCAGACAGCAACCTAAGGGGACACTAATCCTCATACAGCAGAGCTGAAACACTCCCAACATTCAGATGCTCCAAATAATTTGGCTACCCTAATGCACTCCATACCAGTTCTACCTATATAGGACATTTTGGTGTGAAAAAGTTTCTGTAAAGTTCCCTTTGTTTCCAGTGTTTTTCTTGTACAAAATATTACAATGATTTTTTTTTTAATATATATTTACAGACTTGCACGGCTAGAAAAATATAAACTACAATTGGGCTTGGCAAGCAGTTTCTTTTTTTTTAAATACATGACATTTCAGAGCAAAAATTGTAGTGGTAACACCCTGCACTCCAAGCCCCTGCAGGGAGAGCAGATCAAGCCTAAAATCCATGATTGCAGTGAGACACAGGAACACAACTCCTCCACCTCCCGGCGCAAGGAAGACACAAGATGGATGCTGTTTGTGCAGGTTACTGGCACAATACAGAGAAATCCATAACTGAACATTAAATTCCTTAATAACATTCATTAATTTCATAGGCAGGGCCTGTTAAAAAGAGGACAACCGATGTAAGTTTTGGGAAAAGCAGACACCGAGTTCGTGGGGCACGACACAGCCGGAACCAAATCCCGGTTCCCGTTCGGGGGCCTTTGCCTCCAGCCACCCCCAAGGCTTTCAGATTTTTTTCCATTTCAATTTTGAGCAGAGGCCAGGGAGGACTTTTTGCTTTAAAGCTACAGTATCTGTCATTATGGCTTTGAACACCCCCTTCCAGGAGATGAGGTATCTGTTCTAGTGAAATGGTAACAGTTGAGATAAACGTGTTTCAAGGGACCACAAAACTCCACAGGCAGGGGTGAACGGCTCTCCTCTGGGGGAAGTTGCCAAACCGAATTGTAACAGTGCAAAACAAGATTTTGTCTTTTGTTTTCTCTCTGCAGAAAGAGTTGTCAAGGCATCTAGGACATTGCTAGTAGTCGAGCCACCGAGCAAACCCTCTTTCCACCAGAGTCCTGTTTATTGACACCACCTAAAGGGAGGGGGAAAAAGCCCAAAGAGTAGATAAGTGAACAAGCCACAGCAACAAACACAGGTTCTGCAAGTTCTAATCAAAAATAAAATGTTTATGATTAAGGAGTTTTCAGCATGTACATCAGCAGACCCACCTCATCTCCCATCAAGTTCCACAGCTGTATCAGTGGCAGCCCTGTGACACTGTCATAATTTGTGACCTGCAAACACAGAAAAACGTGAGTGTGCTCCAATTCTGATCCCAATTGACTTACATGGACAGCTACAGTCACTACCAGAAGCACTTCAGAAGAGCTGAGCACTTCTGGACTGTGAGCAGGTGCTGCTTGCAAAATTCTCTGGGACATCACCAGATGTCCCAGTGCTGCCTCTGGCCAGTCAGAGCAGATCCCACATGTCCATGGTGCAAAACCAGCGAGGACTGGCAAAGCAGTGTGGACCCAGGGGACCCCAAGATCTGCTGGACACCAGGCCCTATTGTGCTCTGGAAACCCACCCAGGTCCCCTGTCCTCATCAGAAACACGAGGGAAGACTCATCCCTTCCCAGTCCCAGGCAATGCTGATGGAAGTCCCCAGCCCCAGCACTCCCCAGGAGCCAGGCTGGCAGGCTCTGGCTTTGGGTTTGATGTAACACAGAGTGCAGGACAGAGGAAACCAGCAGTGCCACCAGCCACAAGGCTCCTCAGACACAGCTGTACCTGTGCCACAAGGACAGCACCTCTGGTCATCTCACTGACAGCAGCATCGGCTTCTGGGGAAAAGTGATCCTCATCTGTGGGAAAAGCAGAGCAGAGCAAACAAATGGAGTATTTCACAGATTTCACAGGCCAGAAAGGACTACTGAGCTAATATTCCCTGTCCTCCGACTGACATTGGGCCAGAGAACCCTCACGGCCAGCTGATCCCATCCCTGGTTCTGCAGGGAAAGGAGGAAGAGCTTCCTACACTAGCCATAATCATGTGAACACAAGGAGCTGATGAATCAGGAGGCTTTAAAGACAGCAAAGTACATTTCTGCAGCACCTTGGAGCTGCCATTGGTGTTTTGATCCTCAATAAACTAAGCTCAGGTCCCTCAGGGCTTTGCTGACCCTACACAGAGGGCACCTCTGGCACTGGGAATCCCAAGTGTCTGTACCACAGGTGCCCAGCACCTGAGCACAGCTAAGGACAAAAAAGCAAACCAAAGTGTTTCTAGGCAGTGACTGATACACTCCCAGTGCTTGCAGGCTTGGCGTTTGAACACAGAACTTTACAAATCAGTCATTTCAGGAGGAAAATGTCATGTATTTGTGTGAAGATTAAAAACTAAGTTTGCATTTACAGCAGCTCTATGACAGAAGAATTAGAGAAGTTACAGCTACTGCACATACACCCTGCCAGTCCTGCCACCTTGCTGCTTAGGACAGTAATTCATTCTCTCCTCCAAGCAGGAAAAAGCCTGGACATTTATCATCTTTCCCCTGGATTCTGACAGGTTATGCCATGCTAGCACATTTAGAAGAATACAATACAATTTTTCCAATCCTTCCTCTTGGCACATCAGAGGCTCCACTGGCAGTAGGAGGCAGAAGGTTTAGACAGAATCATGGCTTGAACACATCTGGCACCCATGGAAACCTGCAGGAGAAGGGCCAACAGTACACCAAGAACTCCATTTACCTGAAAGTGGCACCACATTGTCAAGTAAAACTTCTGCTCCTTGGAAAGGTAGTGTTAAAAAATCAGACCTTAAAGAAAAGAGGATCAGAGTAAGAACAGGGCTTTAAATCACTACTACATTCTTCAATGTGACATTGATTAATCAAATTGCTCTTACAGTAATTCAGTTTTAAATTAATGACAGTCAAACAAAAAAAAAAAAAAGAAAAAAAAAAGGAAAAAAAATCAGACAATTCTCCCAGCAATCTAAGAGCAGCAATAAATTGGCTGATTAACATGCCAAGCTGGATCAGGCTCTAAGCAAAACCCACCTCCATCAGGGAGGTTGCGCTGCCTGTCTCCCAGCTCTGGGGCACAATCAAGTATTTAATGGGCTTGTGTAAGAAACCCCTAATCCAACACAGCTGTCCCAGACAGAGAGGCTGGAGCATAGAGAATTGGGAGCTTATTCCTGGCTCATCAATCAATTACACTTTGAGGCCTCCTGAAGGCATCCTTTTCCTCAGCTTCCACACTGAAGTAGCAGAAGCTGCCATTTCCTCTCCCCTCCCTTCAAAAAAGCCTTGCAGGAGCTTGCTGTGCTCCCAAGAACCTACACTCATTGCTGAGCTGAACCTTTCCAGCACCTCCCACTTCAGCTGTGGAAAAACCTTTAAGAATTCAAACTGTACGGACTCCTCTGATTAGGATTTGAGCCAGACATGGCCTCAGGCCATGGGAAAGGATCTACAGACCTGATTTGCCTGAGTGTGTCAACCTTCACTTTATCATATCCTCCATAGTCCACGTATTTGAGCTCCACTTCATCGGTCTCCTCAAAGTAGCTGATGACTTGAGCCCGGAGCCATGCCCCATCCAGGCCTGGAGCTGCACAGATAATACCAACTGCAAAACACCAGGGTGCAGAGAAGAAAGACTCAGGATAAGTGGATTTCCAAAAATCAGCACTTCAGGCATGAGCAGTGCTGCTTATTTATCTATGGAGAACCAACAGCATTTCTTAGGGTGCTTCCATCTTCCTCCAACATCCCCCACATCCTCAGCACACCAGGCCTGCAGCTGAGCCACAGGACTGGTGGGTTTTGCTCTCACCTCTGTCTGCCACAACCAAGCTGCCCTGCCCAGGTACCCAATTCCCTTCCAGCCTCTGGGCAGGAACAGCAAGGTCTGTCTCCACAAAGGAATACACAACCCCTTTCCACGTGATGCAGCCTTCATACCAGGTGCAGACACGGTGACAGACACAGTGACACCATGAAGGTGTAGGAGCAGCTCCACACTTTGTCAGCACAAATACCCCAGATGCCAGGTTGATTGGAAATGAGCTGAGACAGGCTTGATCTCACTCTGAATTTCAACATACAGCTATGTGGCTCGGGAGGTACTCTAGGGATGAGCAGGGTAAGGGAGAGCAGAGCAACATCTGTACTCTGGCAGCAGCTTAAAGATGAGATGACACGTGAGCTATCACATCCTCATCCACTGGGAACCTCCCAGGCCTGACTCAGGGACAACAGGCTTGCAGGGAGCCCAGAACTTTCTCAACAGCACAAAGTGTGAGCATCCATGACTTGCCTTCTACTGGAGTGGGCAGGGTTGGAATTTCAGGCTGAGAGTAGCAGGCGAACATCTGCTGGTCGAGGCTGCGCAGCACGTGGAACGTGGGGTGCGTGTGCTGCTGCAGGAACATGTGCCCTGCATCCACCTGGTGTGCCACCACCACCTCCACAGTGACTCCATCGGGGAGGAACAGCTGCCATGGGGAGGAAAAGCTGCCATCAGTGTTCCTGGCAATGCAAGCTGCAGGCCAGCCCTCAGCCCAGAGCCACACTCACCCAGGCAGACACGAGCAGGGAGTGAAGCGGCAGCGGCATCGGCGGCGGAGGGACGGTGTAGATGTTGTTGAGACACAGCTCTTTGAACTTCTTGCCAATCAGGCTCAGGACTTTCTCTACTTGATGTGAGGTCCCTGGAAGACAAAAATCCCAAGGGAAGCCTGTAGCATGGGCGTGTTGAGGACACCTCCAGTCCTGTCACTTGGAGAAATGCAACTGCCAGGATCCTCCTGCACTACCTCAACAGTGTAAGTTTGAACAGGTTGCCCAGAGGAGTTTTGAAAAGCACTGGACTCAGAAGCCACTAAATCCACTTAAATTCCTTGCTCATCTAATTAAGTCCCCCAAGACCAAGACACATTAGACCATGAATAGAGACACATTCCACTCACCTTCGATGTGACAGACTTGGGAGTCACGGAAATAAGGTAGTGTTGAGACGTAAATTTTGGCACCAGACGCTTGCCTCAGGTAGCTCATAAACCTCCCTTGTTTGCCGATCAAGCGGCCAACTAATTCCTTCAGGAAAGGGACAGGAAAGCAACAGTCAGGAAGAGAAATGCAGATCAAACATCTCTGTTCTCTCTGGCTTACACCAGACAGTCTCAGTTCCTCTATCACAGCCAGGATAAATACAAGGCAGTGCTGAACCAGTGCAGAGTTTGGATGGTCTAAGATGAGTTCAGACCAGTAAGCACAGCTCATTTCAATAATCCCCTGCTCTTAATACCTGTGTACCCTCAAAGCCTCCTGGATGCTTTCAAAGCACTGAACTTCCAGACTGGACAGAAGATAATGGGTAATAACAAGATCAACAAGCAGCATTCCCCTGGGTGTAGCCCTGGAGTGCTGCTTGTTTTCAGTTGTGCACTGGCTCTTCACTCCTGTGAGTCCTAAAGGGAGCAGAACGCTCCAGTCCTCCTGGACTCACTGCTGATGTCCCTGGGATGGCACAGAGCCAGCACCAGAGCAGGAGGGCAGGGCAGGATGGTGAGCAGGCCAGCAGCTGGTTACCTTTGGGACCTCGATTTCCCAGATCACAAAGTCTGGCTTGCTGGATCCTCCTTCCAGCTTCGCGTTCTGGCGAGCCACTGTCTTCCTCATGGCACTGCCACTGTCCACAAAATCCACACTATTTACATCTGAACCTACAAGACAGGCACAAGCATTCAGACAGCCCCCAAGACTCACACTTACACTCCCACCCCAAAGGGAAGGGCTGCAGAATGACCCCCAGTGCCAGGTGTGCTCACTGTGAGGTGTGGTAGGGGGCTGTCCTTTGCCCAAATTTGAAGTGTATTTTGCTCCCAAACCATCAGCCGATACCAGGAACATTTCTGCCTGGGAAAGGGACACCAACAGCCTCCTCCTGACCAGATCTCAGATACAGCCAGTGTAACACGAGCTTGGTCCTTCCTCCCCATACCCAAGCAGAAGCATGAAGATCCTCACTTGCTTGCAAGTATTCAGACCATCCAGTGAGAGACCAAAGAGGAAAATGAACCCAACAGCTGCTTCACATTTGCCACATTTTAATGGGTAACAGAGCACAGAGGCTGAGAAAGGCCAAGGGTGCAGCTGTTGGCATCGGCCTTGCAGGCAAAGGGAAGACGTAAGACTCACAGCCTGGACGTGAAGGTCAGCTGGGTGACCTGCTGTCCAACACTGCCACCTTAGCAGCTTTACCTGCTGTATTCCCCTCTCCCCACCTCAGTGTCTCATGCCACCAGGCTCCACAACCCACTCCTGGACCTTTTTGTCACACCAGCATTCACAACAAGGCAATACCATTCTCCTCCTGGGGTTAATCTCACTAGTGAAAACATTCTGTGGGTTCAATCCTTCATTGCTGGCAAACTCAACCCCCATGTCTTGCAACAAGCAGTGTTCCAACTGCTTTGTAGCAATTACAAGAGACATCCTCTGTCATTAAGGGCTGTTGGCACCACAGGGTCCTACAAGGATTTTAACATCCATCCCAAGGCCACACAGACTAACATTTACTCAGACAGCTTTGCATATTCTGTGGCACACATCATCCAGCATCTACAAGGGAAAAGCAATACAGACAGATGGGGGAACTCCACGAATATTGCTCCCTGTTGGGATTTCTTGGCATGCACCTGCCCCTCCAAACAAAATGGCTTCAGGGTAATTGCTCTGATTTTATCACAATTAATCAGAGCTCTGCTCTGGCTCCTCCAGCAGCACCTCAGAACTTGCCTCACCTTCCTGTCAGCAGCAGCCCATAAGCAGGGGTAAGCACCCAGGGGGTCGAGAGGTCACCAGCAACCACTGGTACGAGGTCTGACACCTGCAAGGTGCTCCCCCCCAGCAATGCCTGTTCACTACGTTTTTTGCAGGAGGATTTTGCAGTTCCTTACCTTCCGAGTGATCTCCATCCGTCCCTGGCGCACTGCTACACTCCTGACTCAGCTCTGGCCCATCCTCTTTCAGGATCCCATTGCTGTAGGGCACTGTGCTGCCCTCGGGCAGCCCTGGAGCACAGGGGGTCTCCCCTGGTGCCAAACTCTGCTCAGCAGACGTGTCTGGGGCTGAGGATGTGCTCAGTGAGTCCGAGTGCTGGTCTGATGTGACAGACAGCACTGTGCTCTGCAGGGGCTCCTCTACACTCGTCCTACCTCCAGGTGTCTGTGTGCCATACCCAGAGTCCTCCATGGACAAAGGTGACTTTTCCAGAGAGTTCTCCACATGAGTCCGACCAACTCCTTGGGACTGCCTGCACACCTGGCTCTTCTCCCGACAGTCCCTTGTGCTCCCCTCAGCAGGGCTGGCCCCACAGCCGTGTGATGAACAATCTGTCGCACCCTGACCGTGCTCCTCTGCACCACCCTCTGCAGCCACGCTCTCACTGGCTGCTGTGGCTCCCTCCACAAGCACCTGAGCAGAGGCATCACCACTCTCCATGCCCCGGGGAGCCTCAGCTCGGCTGGCAGTGGCCTGGCACAGCCAAGGGGATGCATCGCCTGCAGAGCCCGACAGCACTTCCTCAGTTGCTGCCAAAATGACCTTGGAAATTATCTGTATTGCTACTTGCTCAATTTTCTCAACTTCTTTGTCCAAACTCACTCCTCCAATCTTCTCTCTTTCCAACTCATCTCCTTTCAGCTGTGTGTCCTTCTGACACACTGGTACAGTACCAGTGATTGACTCGAACATCTCTTCTTCCTTGGACTGCTTTGGACAGGTAGACTCCGAACTCCCTGGTAACACACTCACTGCAGAATCCTCGTGACCTGATACAACTGCAGCTTCATTGAGAAAGGCTTGTGGGGCACTGGCTTCTTTCTCCAATCCCAAGCAACAGGCTGTCACAGAGCCAGTACCTGACTGCACAATTCCTGGCATCTGTGTTTCCTTAGGGGGCTTAAACAAAGACTCATCCGACTGCTCTGTGTTGCTGATGTCCTCCCTGACTCCCAAAGGCCCCTCCCGTGTCAGGGGTGGCTGCTGGCCTTGGTTTACCCCCGAGCCTTGCCCAGGTGCGTGGCTCAGCACCACGTTCTGGTCACACTCTGTGCTCTCAGAGAGCAGAGGGACACGAGCAGGGCCAGCGCTTCCCTCTCGAGATCCTATCGATTCCAGCTTTTCACTGTCGTCCTGGTGGGTGCTGGGCCCAGCTGTCGTGGCCGACAGGGCTGGGAGGTGCTGTGATCCATCCGGCCTCTCGTCAGCGGGGCGCAGGAGAGAGGGCGTCGTCGGCCCCGCAGGCAGCAGGGAGCTCGGGGCTGGCTTCTCCAGGCACTCCTTTTCCGACAAAAGGGGCAGTCTTCGAGGGACACATGCTTCTGCTTTGGGACAGGAATCACTCTCTGACACTTCTTCCTGCTTTTCCCTTTCAATGGCTATTGCTCGTTTGTTGCAATAGCCTGAGTGCTTTTTTCTCCAGGAATAGATCCACCAGCAGCCGAGAAGTGCCAGCACTCCAGGAATGGCATACGGGACGAAATTGCGGAAGCGTAAAGCCATCTTACAGAGCTTCAGCAGTTGTGCCTAGGAGAAACAGAGATCACGTTAAAACAGTTCCAGGGAAGGTGATGGGAAGCCTGAGGTCCCATAAGTGCCTTGAGGTATTGCTATTACCATGGTCAGGCTTGTTCTCCAGCTGCTCTAGAAATTCACATGTCTGCTCTGCCAGCACACCACAGAACAAGATCCTCACCCAAGACTAGGGATATCTGGACATGTCTGATCATTACACTCAATGATTTCACCCTTCCTCACCTCTGCCTTACACCTCTGCAGGTCAGTCCTGTCCCAGGACAGCCTCCAGCCCAGCAGGTTCCTCCAGCACCAGGCTGGGCTCCCAGCCCAGCTGGACCACAGCATTCCATGGCACAGGCTTGGCAGGGCTCCCCAGCTCTCCCCTTGAAAGGCAGCACCTCATTCCCGAGGGCTCTGGAGTCTGACAACACACACTTCTATAAAGTCTTAGGAATGCAGCTCCAAAGTTTATTCTACATCCAAATTCACTACGCTGACAGCTGCCCCTTCTCTGACTCAAAAGCTGCCAGCTCTCCCTTTTCCTCTGCAAGGCCTCTGACCTCTTTCCCACCTGGACACCCAGCTGTGCTCCCTCACTGGCAAGCCTCACCTGGGTCACACGAGGCAGGGCTGCCAGGCCTTTCCTTTTCCTTAAGGAATGTCTGCGACTGGAATGCAAAGCTAAACTGTTACCACATCCCAAGCAGCCTTGCTGCAAAGCACTTACAGTTTATATTTTCACTGCACAGGAATTAAAGCAAAACACCACGTGTCTGAGGGTGCTTACACAGACAGGCTTTAATCCAAACAGCCCTCAAGACTCTTGCCAGCAAGTAACAAAAATAAAGATTGTTTTCAGGAGATAGCAAAGTCTTAGAAATGGGAGCCACCCACTGGAAAAGAGCATTATCTGGTTCCTCTTTAGAAGTGTAAGATTTCTACAACAAGAGAGAACAACCAAGGCAGCTGGCCCTGGTGTGTCTCAACCAAAAAACCCTTTCTGTTATCAGGACTAACACCCCAACCACAGCTCCCAGTACAACACTCCTTAAGGCCACAATCTCCACAAGGAACTGATGACATTCTAGCTGAGGGACAAAACCATGCCTCCCTCGGGCCCAAACCCAGTGTCAGAGCCTCAGATAATTTGAGATTCAACCCAGATTTCTCACCTCCTCCAGCCCACTCTCCATTCCACAGGAACATCCACACAACTTCACCCACACTAGCTCAGACCCTGCCTTGCTTCCTGCAGGGCCCAGACACTGAGGCACACAAATTAATGAAGGAATGGCAAAGGCAGGGACTAGAAAATTGCTTGTTCAATCCCAAATGAAAGGTCAGCTGCAGACACGATTTAAGTTCAGTAATATTCCCAGTACATCACAAATAAGGCATTTAGGTTGTTCTACACGGAGACTTGTGTGTTCATCAGGCATTTGTATCTGATTAAATAAACTAAATAACTAAGAAGTAACTAAATCCCAGTTACTCCCAGCTGGCTGCATGCAGTCAGGGAGCAGGGCTCACTGCTGAGGATGAATCCTCTGTTAATGGCAACATCTGGGATGCTGGAATTAAAAAACCAGCACACCTATGCAATACTGTGGCTGCTCTGTGTTTGGAAGCTGGCAAATGGAGAGGGTGAAGCCTGTACATTCCCAAGACAAAAGGTTCCCCTTTATGCTGCCCAGAACAATGGCACATTGTGAGCTGTGAGTGCTCATCTGCTGCGTGCCCAAGTTGTTGTAATTAATGCAGAACTACCCTACAAGCTGTCTCTCAGGCGTACTACAAACCCAAATTAAAGTAGCTCACATAAGTCCATTCCCAGCAAGCATTCCCAATTAAACAGACAGCCCTATTATTATCTGATCCCCTACTAAGTTGCACCAACTGTCCAAACCATAGTCCCACACAGCTCTGCAGCACAGGGAGACAGTTGCAGGATGCCCCAGAGGGACAAGCCTGTCCTAAAGTCTGGCAGACAAAACAGTTCTATGACTCATTCTGAACATTATCATCATTTAGGATAAAGCTCTTCACTCCTCTGTGATACCTGGATGAGAGGGGACTGCTGGATTAGCTGATGGCTCCTTGCAAAGCTCATTTGATTTCATGTTTTTGATTTATTGTTTAAGCCAGGGCTGCATCACTACCAGGATCATGTTCAACGGGAATTCCACATCCTCCCACCAGTTAGAGCAGGCTGAAAGGCAGTGGCTGTGCACGAGATGCCAGCAGACATCCCACAGTGCTGGGTTGGCTGGGGAACAGCTCCACACCACCAAACATCTCCTCACGCAGAGCTGGCAGGAAGGCTCTGGCAGCCGGATCTTGCCATGCTGGTCACAGCCTGGCTGCGTGTGACACCTGAGGACAGGATCAAACCTGCCCATCCCAAGGCCTGTGACACTGCTCCTCCCCCACTTCTCCCCCAGGAGAGCTCCCACAGCCACTTCCCAACCTGCCCCAGACCAACCAAGCCACCTCCCTGCTGCCGATCTGACAGCCAGCTCAGCACTGCAGTGGCAACAGGGGGAAGAAAGCCTGGGATTTTCCTGCCAGCAGCAGGACAGAAAATGGCAACTTGTCAAATCACATGCCCTCAAGCACTGCCAAGTGGGAGGCAGCCCAGCCCAGCAGGCCCTGCGCTCTCCCTCTCTGGGCAGGAGGAGCCAGCTGGGAAATGCTGCAGCTCCAGAGGCTTTGGACAGGAGAGGAGCAGCCTGCAGGAGCCAGAACCCCCAGAAAATGCTGGATCTCAGCACCATTCCCAAGAGGCAAGGCTCCAACAGTCCTGCACCATAAATAGTGCAAAGCTCATGCACTGTATGCGCTCACCACAGCACCAGCCACTTCCACTTCCCTGTGGCTCGCTGGGAATCCAGCCTAAATGTCACACCTCGTATCATGGGGCTGGAGAGCTGCAGCTAGGGCAGGACACTCCTCCAGCCCGCTAAATAATTCCCACAGAACGTCAGGATGGGATCAAGGCACCAAGGGGACAGTAGCGGTCAGTCAGCTCTCCAAGTCTGTGTCCTGACTTGATTTATGGAAAATTGCTGGTAAAGAGCAAGGAGATGAAGACAAGAAAGAGCGCACACGTTACCTACCTGAGAAAAAAGCCAGGGGCAGCCAATTTACTCTACTCACTTACATTAGGGTCCCAGAGCAGTTCTAAGCCACCTTGTTTCCTGGCCAGGACACAGAGCCCTCAGCACTCACAGCCTTATAAGGTCAGAAATGTTCACAGCACCAGGTTCCCGGGGACGCCAGATAATTCATTCTCCAGGTCTGAGAGGAGTTCAGCAAGGAGTTCAGCTCAGAATTTCAGAGTTTTCTACACACAAGGAGGTCTGTTCTGAAGGCGAGCTGCTTCGAATCTCCACCAGGAGAGAGGCCAGGATGACTCCCAAGTGACTGAGCCCCCATGCTCTGCAGGGACGTGCCCTCAGCCGGTCCTGGCTCCTCTGCTTCCCTCTGCCCCTGCACTTGAGAGGTTTCCAAACCCTGAAAGCTGTGGAAATCAAGGCTGGAATTAAAGCTCGTCCTAAAGGATCACAGAGCAAATTGGAAATGCAGCTTCAACAGCAAGGCCAGGATGCCTCCTGACAAACCCAGTAGTTAGTGAAGCAGCAGTCGGGAAATAAATACTATCTGGGTGAAAGAGAACTGGACTGGCTGGCATGGTTCAAACTAAATGGGACCACGTGGGCTCCTAAATTTTTCCATGCTAAAAATAACTGGTGGCACATGCTCTGCCTTATAGGAGGCATAAGAAGCATAAGAACAGGAGTTAACAAAAACCTAAGGAACTGGAGGCCCTACTGTTAAGGTTAAATTAAGAAAAATTGCTGCACTGAAACAGACGTAAGGACTTACATAACCCACCCTTGGCATGAGGCGTATTTTCATCGAAAGCTGAACTGGCACGTGGCACTGCATTATCTAACTGCAGCTTCTTTGTGCTTCATGCAAGATGAAGGAGGCAGAACACCCACAACAGAGAGACCTCCAGCCAGGTCCTGCTGCAGCACGTGCTCCCAGCTGTTCCAGCTGCAGAGCACAGGGGGTTTTCTCCCATGCAGGTCAGCAGCAGCCCTGGGCCTGAGCTTACAGGAGGGAGCTGTGAAGCCACAGCAGCGTGCCAGCCCTTGCATCACACACTCTGGATCACCAGGGTGTCACTCGGCCACCAGACTCCACAGCCTCCCCAGCCCTGTGCCCGGCCAGCCGGGAGCACTCCCAGCAAAGCCAGCACCACCCCGAGCCAGGAGCTCAGACTGCGTGACTCAGGAGCTACCAACACCCAGAGACAGGTAGGAGCCAGGCCAGCAACATCTCAAACTGGGTGGCACTTCTTTCAAAAGGAGCCAACAGCCAAGTCTCTCTGTACTTAACTAATTAAAGGCAAGTGCTCTGCAGCAATTTCTGCTTCAAACAGTAGCACTGAAAGACTAGAACAGCAAGAGATACCCCTTAAGCAACACCACCTTTTCACAGCCCAGTGAACATGGGCTATGAGCCCAAGGAACAGGCTCCTCTCTGAATGACAACCACCAGTGAAGTCACTCCACAACCTTAGAATATTTAAGAACCAGCAGTCTCCTATTTGCAAAAGGATAAATTGTGACTTAAATAAAAGGCTGAAAAAGCTGGTTGATGTAGAATTAAACTAGTGCTGTGGAACAAGAAACACCATTAACACCAGGCTGCCTTTTATCTCTGAGATAAAAACTGCTTTCAGTGTAATCAGCATCAGTGCTGTGCCTACAAGAGCTCAGTCCCCCCTCGCAGCCGGAGCTGCCACACTGATTGTTGGTTATGTGTGTTTTCTCCCACTCAGCAGCCCAACCCTGGCCCAGCACAGCTCCCACAGCAGCCTTTGGGCCAAGGCAGGACTCAGAACAGTTCCTATTTATTTCCTCACTCAGAGCTTTACAGTAAAAGCATCAGCTTGGCCAACCTGTAGGGTTTTTTTAATAGATGTTTTGGAAATTATTAAGAAGCTCACAGAGACAAACACCGACCCCCAGCAACCCTCAGCACTGCTCTCATGGACTCAGGCAGGGCCTTGAGTGCTCCTGGTCTGCAGTAATGAACAGTTTGTAATTAACATTAACCCTATCAGGTTATGGAGATCCGTACTGCTCTTGGTATCTTATTACCTCCCTGCTCCAGTTGTTTCATTATTTATAGTTTCTTCACCCAAGTTAGTGTCTCCCTGTGAATTCTCTATAGCAGAGGGAGGCCGGAGAGCTTTTTCTCCACCTTCCCAGGAAAGTCTTCCAGATACTTCAGCAAGCTTCAAAAACTGCTTCTGCACCACTTTACCTGCACCCCCACAGTACAGCCAAAGCAGCTGTTACTGCCTTTATAACCTCTCAACACATTACAAAAGTCTGGATTTGGGAAAAGTTTTATCATCTTTCATTCTTTCTGCATTTTCACTCTAGGCTGGAAAACAGAACAAATTATTTTCCAGAATTTCAGAATAAACACATCCAATAATCAGCCTTTTCTGTTTCCTTCTACATAAGGAAGCCAATGCAGCCTTTGCTATGGGTAACACAGTGTAGTGGCCACTACATGTACAGCTTATAAAGGAAAATTTAAAAGCAGCCACCTGAGTCAGATGCCTGGCATCTCTATCGATATCCACAAAACAGAGACTAAACTAACCAAGGGCTTCCAATATACTCTGCACAGGAGACGAAAAACAAGCTTGAATTTTCAAGGAGACAGAGCAGGGAGGTTTACAGCAAACACACTGATAGGGCTGCAAGAGCCAGGAGCCAGGAGCAGCAAAGACCAAACAGGTCCCCAGGTATCTGGGGAGCAGCAGCAGCTCCGCTCACGGGATGTTTGCTGGGCACAGCCACGAGACCTTGACAAACAGCTTCCCAAAACAAGAGCTGGGCTAGGCAGAAAAGCAAAAAGCACCAGGGTCTGGTTGGAAGCCTTGTGGCCAAGGCTCAGCTTGGGAAGAAATTGCAGAAGCACTCAGAGAGGAAGGACAGCAAACATCAGTGAGGAGGATGCTGTGTATTCACCTGTGCTGGGAGGGAACAGCAAAGGCTTCACTGAGAGCCACTCATGGTGAATGAGCAGAAGACACTTGTGTGCATGAACAAGGGCTATGAGGAGTGGCACAGCACACTCCAACCTGACCAGAGAGATCACATCACTGTGATCCACGCCAGCCCAGCACCTCCCAGCCCCTGCCCAAAGCACTCGAGGGCAGCTCTCTCCCACAGCAGAACTCAGGCTGCTCCTCTCCTCAGCTCTTCCTGAAAGGCAAAGCCAGGACACAGATCAAGTGACCCTCCTACAGGCACATGGGGCTGGAGGAAACACAAGGAATGGAGGACAGATATTCCATCTGGAGAGATGGGAGCCCACCCTCAACTTCAAACACTAAAGGAAAGGATGCACTAATTTTTCCCACACCCCTGAACACCAAGGGGTTCTTCCTAACCCTGCACCTGAACAAGAAACCAAATAAAAGCCCAATAATAAAAGAGGCTCCTCTTTAAGGAATGGGAAAGCACAGGGTCAGAACCCTGAGATTTATGGGGATATACACTGCAATCCTTGCCCCAGACAAAGTTCCCAATTCCCAGGTTCATCCCCAAGCAAAGCTAAGGCCTCTGATACCAGAGGCACATGAAAATCATGAACTTCTGCCAGGAACTGCTGCTATTTATACCCAGAGTCAAAAACCAGCCACAGCACATGGCAAGTTTCTCATCCTCAGTGCCAGGTGGCAGCAGAGGTCAAAAGCAACCCCGACCAGGACAGGTCTGCAGGAGTGATTTGTTTGCTCAAGAATAATTTTAAATGATCTTTTATGAAATATTCATCTCTGCTAGCAGTAATGAACAGGACCCAAAAATCCAGTCAGCTTCCAGCTGACAAAATGCAGGACCAGAATCTACACAGTGGACAAGAAAAAAATGTACAGTAAAGCAGCTGAAGGCAGAACACTTGAAAAAGCAGTTTGGGACATGCAAGTATCTCCCCTTCTAGCAATCCCCATCCGAAACAAATGCAACAGCTTCAATTTGCAGGAACTATTAAACACCTGATGAATAAAATAGCTTTTTCGGAATATGTGAGCACGGCTGCCTGAAGTTAATAATCACCTCATGAAGTCTAACCAGCCATTTGCATTAAGAGCTCCACAGAAGCACTGCAGTTAGAAATCAGGATTTTAAAAAGGCTAATCATTAGATCTGAAACATGAAACAATTATAAGTAATTAATGCTGCAATTAATGCTTTTTATTAGCTCTAGATGTTGCTAGGGGCAACTGGGATACCATCCCCAATCCTATTACAGGCTCCCTGGACGCTAGAAATACCTTAAATCACTTTTTCACTTGAGTTAAGTGCACATGAACAAGGAGAGGCACAGATAAGTGGGCTATGTTGCTTTAAAAGCATTATGCTCTCCAGATAACTGCTCCTGCAGAAGTGCACTTGCTCTCCAATCCCCCTGCAGCCAGCCTGCAATGTTTTCAAAGTTAAGAGAGAGTCTCAGCCATCACAAATCAATCTGCTGCTGGCTCTGAGAGCTTTGGCTGCACTCCTGCAGCCAACTCCTGTCACAGTTAACTCCACAGGCAATCTGCACCTCTGGGAACAGACAAATCGTGGTGGATGTGAGCTGCAGGTCCTGTCACCTCACACCCTGGGCAGTGAGGGAATTCCTGCTCCCTCATTTCAGGCATTGTGGAGTGTCTAGGTTAAAGCCAAGCCTTTCTAGGCAGTCCATAATTTTCCCTGTTAGTATCTCAAAGCATCTCCAGCTTTAAGTTCTTTAAGAAGGAATCTGGCTCCTAGGATGGGTTTCTAAACCAAGGGTGAATGAGGAGAGCACTCTCAAGTACGAAACAGCAAACAACACACACAACAACTGAGCTCCTGCAGTGCCACCCACACAGACCCTGCAGCCCCAACACATCATTAGTTTCATGTCTGAGAGCAAACAGCCTGTTGTAGAAGACACTGCTACAATTGTGGTGAGAGACTGACCTGCATAAACCCCATGAGAGCTTTTAGAAGTCCTTCAAGAGCTCAATGAAACACTTAAGCAGAAGCTGAAGGACTGTCAGGTAAGCAAGACCAGGACAGGAATCGATGCATGAATGGATTCCAGCAGTTTCCATCCTACTTCAAGCACTGCACAAGCTCTACAGGCTTCTCCCTACTCACTTACTTGAGAGCTGTCGTTTCCTCCAGTGCATTTGCACAGTGCAGCACGTGCAAGCACAGCAGGGAATTGAGAGCGAGATACACACATGAGGCTGTGCTGCCCTTCTCTGGAACCACAGCTCCATGGGCATCACTATGGACAGGTACAGCAGGTGCCTGCACAGCCCTTCACCCCTCACACAAGCAGCTCATTGATGAACGAGGAGGTTAAATGACCTGAAGGGGGTCACACAGTGATCGCGGCAGAGGAGCAGGCTCTGTTCAGCCGCTCTGCCCGGCCCCGTTCGGCCGCCGAGCAGAGCCGGTCCCGGGAGCCCCGCTGCCCTCACACACTCCCACGTGCTCCTGCGGCCCTCCTCGTACCGGGCTGTGCTCAGCGGGTCCTGCACAGCCACAGAGCCAAGGGCAGAAAGCAAAGTTACACCTTCCCAGCAGCCGGCCGGGATCGCTTCCCCTCACCTGAGACAAAGTCCACAGGGCCCGGCAGCGCTCGGCAGGTGCAGCACAGCCCTGGCAAGGCAGGAAGGGCCGATTGCTGCCACCCCACAGCCCCCGGCTTTTCCCAACACACAGGCTGGAGCCAAATGCAGCTTTTGGTGTCGTTTCCTGCTAATATGGATAACATCCACGAAGAGGATGCCTTTGCTGAGATGCCTGTCCATTCTGTGGTCAGTGCCTCATGGAATTACTGGGCTGCAGTAAAGAACTCGGCCAGGCACAAGATCAAGTTGCCCATTTCTGGAACAGGAGTAACTTAGATCTCCCTTCCTTCACTCAGGGGGAAGGAAAAAAAGTGAGAGCAAACAAGGATTCTCCCAGGAAAGCAAGACTACAACACCACTTCCTCAGTAGCAGTATAATTTAATTCCTTTGCTCCCACCTGTATTCCACGCTGGCTTACAAACAAAAGGAGTCACTACAGCACATCAGAAGTTTTGCTAATAACAGTTTTTACGGCCATTACCATAACACAGGCGAGGCTCGTCAGACCAGACAGCACAAGATGCCTCACTCAATGTTCACTGCGAGTCCGCACGGCCCGTGCCATCCCCCGCCAGGCACCCACGGCCGCAGCGCTCCGCTCCGCTCGGGCCGGGACAGGGCGAGCAGAATGCCCGGCGGCACCGCGGGGCCCACAGCGGCCGCACACCCCGACACACGCGGCCCCCGCCCGCCGGGCGCTGCGGCACGGCCGGCCCAGCCCCGCGGGCACGGCGGGACCCGAGCGCTGACCTTGG